>JBBPBX010013051.1:0-14818 GCA_038048925.1 Garcialebias charrua
TGGACACTCTTCCACTCTGGAGTTGCCCCTGGTGAGAGGCGCCGAGCAGGAGTGGGCATACTTGTTGCCCCCCATCTTGGTGCCTGTACGTTGGGGTTCACCCCGGTGAACGAGAGGGTAGCCTCCCTTCGCCTACGTGTGGGGGGACGGGCTCTGACTGTTGTTTGTGCCTATGCGCCAAACGGCAGCGCAGATTACCCACCCTTTTTGGAGTCCTTGGAGGGGGTATTGGAGAGTGCGCCTCCTGGGGACTCCCTTGTTCTGCTGGGGGACTTCAACGCTCACGTGGGCAATGACAGTGAGACCTGGAGGGGTGTGGTTGGGAGGAACGGCCCCCCTGATCTGAACCCGAGTGGTGTTTTGTTGTTGGACTTCTGTGCTCGTCATGGATTGTCCATAACGAACACCATGTTCAGGCATAAGGGTGTACATATGTGCTCTTGGCACCAGGACACCCTAGGTCGCAGTTCGATGATCGACTTTGTTGTTGTCTCATCTGATCTGCGGCCGCATGTCCTGGACACTCGGGTGAAGAGAGGGGCGGAGCTGTCAACTGACCACTACCTGGTGGTGAGTTGGCTCCGATGGTGGGGGAGGATGCCGGTCAGACCTGGCAGACCCAAACGTATTGTGAGGGTCTGCTGGGAACGTCTGGCAGAGTCTCCCGTAAGACGGAGCTTTAACTCCCACCTCCGGGAGAGCTTTGAACACGTTCCGAGGGAGGCGGGGGACATTGAGTCCGAGTGGGCCATGTTCCGCGCCTCTATTGTCGAGGCAGCTTATCAGAGCTGTGGCCGCAAGGTTGTTGGTGCCTGTCGTGGTGGCAACCCTCGAACCCGGTGGTGGACACCGGCAGTGAGGGATGCTGTCAGGCTGAAGAAGGAGTCCTATTGGGCCTTTTTGGCCTGTGGGACCCCGGAAGCAGCTGATAGGTACCGGCAGTCCAAGCGGCATGCGGCTCGGGTGGTTGCTGAGGCAAAAACTCGGGCGTGGGAGGAGTTCGGAGAGGCCATGGAGAATGACTTCCGTACGGCTTCGAGGCGATTCTGGTCCACCATCCGGCGTCTCAGGGGGGGAAAGCGGTACGCGACCAACACCATTTATGGTGGGGATGGCGTGCTGTTGACCTCAACTCGGGATGTTGTGAGTCGGTGGGCGGAGTACTTCGAAGACCTCCTCAATCCTACTGGCACGTCTTCCACTGAGGAAGCGGAGCCTGGGGACTTTGGGTCGGGCTCTCCAATCTCTGGTGCTGAGGTCACCGAG
Source organism: Garcialebias charrua (assembly GCA_038048925.1). NCBI lineage: Eukaryota > Metazoa > Chordata > Actinopteri > Cyprinodontiformes > Rivulidae > Garcialebias > Garcialebias charrua. Next base: position 1,267 of record JBBPBX010013051.1, read on the forward strand.
GTGGTTAAAAAGCTCCGCGGTGGCAGGGCTCCAGGGGTGGATGAGATTCGCCCTGAGTTCCTTAGGGCTCTGGATGTTGTGGGGTTGTGTTGGCTTACGCGACTCTGCAATATCGCGTGGACATCGGGGGCAGTTCCCTTGGATTGGCAGACTGGGGTGGTGGTTCCTCTATTCAAAAAGGGGGACCGTAGAGTGTGTTCCAACTATAGGGGGATCACACTCTTAAGCCTCCCTGGTAAGGTCTATTCAGGGGTTCTGGAGAGGAGGGTCCGTCGGATAGTCGAACCTCGGATTCAGGAGGAACAGTGTGGTTTTCGTGCTGGTCGTGGAACACTGGACCAGCTCTACACCCTCAGCAGGGTCCTGGAGGGTACGTGGGAGTTTGCCCAACCAGTTTACATGTGCTTTGTGGACTTGGAAAAGGCATTCGACCGCGTCCCTCGGGGGGTTCTGTGGGGGGTACTCCGGGAGTATGGGGTACCAGGCCCATTGATATGGGCTGTTAGGTCCCTGTACGACCGGTGTCAGAGCTTGGTCCGCATTGCCGGCAGTAAGTCAGGCTCGTTTCCAGTGAGAGTTGGACTCCGCCAAGGTTGCCCTTTGTCACCGATTCTGTTCATAACTTTTATGGACAGAATTTCTAGGCGCAGCCAAGGTGTTGAGAGGATCCGTTTTGGTGGCCTTAGAATCGCTTCTCTGTTTTTTGCAGATGATGTGGTCCTATTGGCTTCATCAGATCGTGATCTACAGCTTTCACTGGAGCGGTTTGCAGCCGAGTGTGATGCGGCCGGGATGAGGATCAGTTCCTCCAAATCCGAGGCCATGGTCTTGAGCCGGAAAAGGGTAGCATGCCCTCTCCGGGTCGGGGAGGAGGTCCTGCCCCAAGTGGAGGAGTTTAAGTATCTCGGGGTCTTGTTCACGAATGAGGGAAAACTGGAGCGTGAGATCGATAGGCGGATAGGTGCAGCGTCCGCAGTGAAGCGGGCGCTGTACCGGTCTGTCGTGGTGAAGAGAGAGCTGAGTCGAAAGGCAAAGCTCTCAATTTACCGATCGATCTACGTTCCCACCCTCATCTATGGTCATGAGCTTTGGGTTATGACCGAAAGAACGAGATCTCGGATACAAGCGGCTGAAATGAGTTTTCTCCGCAGGGTGTCTGGACTCTCCCTTAGAGATAGGGTGAGAAGCTCAGTCATCCGGGAGGGACTCGGAGTAGAGCCGCTGCTTCTCCACATCGAGAGGAGCCAGTTGAGGTGGCTCGGGCATCTGGTTAGGATGCCTCCTGGACGCCTCCCTGGTGAGGTGTTCCGGGCATGTCCCACCGGGAGGAGACCCAGAGGAAGACCCAGGACACGCTGGAGGGACTATGTTTCTCGGCTGGCCTGGGAACGCCTTGGGATTCCCCCAGAGGAGCTGCTCCAAGTGGCTGGGGAGAGGGAAGTCTGGGCCTCCCTACTTAGGCTGCTACCCCCGCGACCCGACCCCGGATAAGCGGACGAAAATGGATGGATGGATGGGATTTGTTTTATTTCGTCTCTTTTAAACGAATGAATAAATGAATTAAATAAAATATTAAATAGCTTTACATCTGCTAAGTTCTTGGCATAAATCAACACAGACATGTTCCTGCTTTTAGTGTTTTTTACATTGTTTTATAATGTAGCTGTTCATGTTTCTTTTTTTTTATGCAGTTTTCTTTTGATTTTTAATTAATATGCTTTTTTATGATTGTTTACTGTTGGCTGCAAGTATCAAGCTGTGAAATCCTTCATTTTCTACACCTGATAGCTGTTAGCCATTAATTATGAGGAAGTTTAGCAACTTCACGGTGAACATTTGAGCTCCGTGGCTTCAGCTGTGTGTTTTTCTTGTTTAATCTGGGGCGGGCGCACTGATTTTGGTCAGCCGCTCTCAGCCTGTCCCTCCTACGAGACGGTCAGACAGCGGGTCGGACTGGACGCAGCTGGCCGTGGTCGGTCTCCCTGTTTCGGTTCAGCGAGAGTGGCGTCCCGCTGAAGCCCCAGAGCTCGAATGTCCAACGTAAAACTAACTTGACCGCAGTTTAATGTGACGCTATGTCTCTGCAGACATTGCACGTTGCTGTCTTGCGGTGTTTAGTGTAAAATACTTCCACACAGCGGACATGTTACGATGAAAAGTTGGCTAGCTGTTAGCTAAAGTGCTACTCACTCAGTCCACATGTTGTAGCTGGCTGCAAACTATGAAATGGATTTCCTGAATGTGACGTGAGGCGGGTCTTATTACTCTGGGTTCATGAGACACGACTCCGGATCCACCCCTACGACCGTTGCATTGTGGGGAATGTAGTGTTGGTGCGTGCAAAACACCAGCGGGCGGCTGTGGCCTGCGGGCCATTTCTAATAGTAATTAAATATCATCCAGGGCCCATAAATAATTTGCGTGCCAGATCTGGCCCGCGGGCCTTGACTTTGACATATGTGGATTAGAGGATACACACTTTTAGTGCAGTAAAAGTAAACTCATGAACTCAACGAATCTTATTGGGTTTATCTTATGAGAAACTTGAAATACATACTCATTTCACCTTTACTTTGATAGCTCAGTCCATCCCTCTTTTCAAGATCTAAAGAGCTTGGCATTCCCCCGACTACATTTAAACACAAACATTTCCATCACAGATTTATGAATTACTGTTTGGAGACCTGAAGTTTGTTGTGTTGTGGTTTCCATCGGGTTTTTCCAGGCGGATGTTACCAGCTCAGTAGAAACTTGGAACAGACCAGTTGTTTTGCTTTGCCTCGTCTTTAGTTTTTGGACTAATTTTGCAATAATTTGAAACAACTTTCGATTTACGTATAATATACTTTTTTAATCTTGTTGCAATTTTTTTAAATTAACATTGCTTTTCTTCAAAGTTACTGTAATTCTTTTGGGAAAATAACATTTAATTACTGTTAATGTGTGGTAGTTTTATGTCTAAATTATTTCTCTGTCTCGTTTTTGGCCTCCTCCACCTTTTTTTTCTGGCAATTTATTGATTATGCTGTAAACATTTGTGTGGTGCAATACCAGTGTGCATCAAAAATGTTTGCTATTTAAAGCAAGCTGAGATATCATATATTTCTTAGAGGAAGAGGAGAAAATTTACAAACAACCATCCATCCATTATCTATTACCCGCTTCTTCCTTTTCGGGTCACAGGGGTCACTGGTGCCCATATCCAGCAGTCACTATGGGAGAGGCGGGGGGACAGGTCTCCAGTCCATCACAGGGACACAGAGAGACAAACGAGACAAACAACCATTCACAATCTCACTCACACATAGGGACAATTAAGAGTTACTAATCGTGCATGTTTTTGGTCTGTGAAACCGGAGCACCCGGAGAAAACCCACACATGCACGGAGAGAACATGCACCCAGAAATGTCCCCGGTTGGGATTTGATCCGATGACCCCCTCGTTCTCGCTGAGGGACAACGGCTCTACCAACTGTGCCTCTGTACCACCAAATTCACAGATTTCCATAATTAAAATTGATTCAGGTCAAAATATGCACTGTGCCCACTATTATTACAATCTGTGATGCTCATTAAGATTACACACTTAGTTTGAAACATGGTTAGGAGAAATTGTAAATGGTAAATGGAGCTTACTTTTATAGCGCTTTCCAGCCCCCTATGAGGGGCCCCAAAGTGCTTCACAGTACCAGCCATCCACCCATTCATGCACACATTTGTACACCGGTAGCGGTGGTCTGCCATGAAAGGCGCTGCCAGTCCTACCGGGAGCAACTCAGGGTTGAGTGTCTTGCCCAGGGACACAACGAGGTATGCAGTGACCGGGGATCGAACCCGGGACCTTCCGGTCCTGAGCCGGCTGCCCTGCCTCTACACCATCTCGGCCCCGGTTTCTCATAAATTGTCCTTATAAAGGTTTTACACAAATCTGCTCATATATTTGAACGCATTATGTTTAAAAAATTGCAATACCCCCCTACACCAAGTCTTAATTTCGCACAAAGTAAAAGCATGCAGATGTACATAAGAGTGAGTGAACACATCACTCCTGTCCTGTCCTCTCTACTGGCTCCCGGTTCAGTTCAGGATACAGTTCAAGCTGCTCCTGTTTGTTTTCAAAGCTCTGAATGGACTTGCTCCTCTGTACATCTCAGAACTTTTGAAAGCCCATCAGCCCGGCAGAGATTTACGATCTGCCAGTCAACACCTGCTGGAGGTGCCTCGCTCAAGGTACAAACAATGGGGAGACCGGTCATTTTCTGTTGCCGGCCCAAAAGCCTGGAACAGCCTCCCCCTTGAGCTGCGTGCCACCTCTGATCTGACTCTGTTCAAAACCAGACTGAAGACCCACTTGTTCAAAAAAGCTTTCAGTGTGTAACTTTTATTACTTTTGGTATTTTAATATGTAGCATTTTTTATTTCCATTGCCTTTTTATTTCCACTTGTTCAAATAAGCTTCCAGTGTGTAACTTTTATTACTTTTGGTATTTTAATATGTAGCATTTTTTATTTCCATTGCCTTTTTATTTCCACTTGTTCAAAAAAGCTTTCAGTGTGTAACTTTTATTACTTGTGTTATTTTAGTATGTAGCATTTTTTATTTCCATTGCCTTCTTTTATTGCTGTTGTTTCTTATTCTATTTTCATTGATTTATTGTTCCGGTTTATTCATCTTTTTATCCTGTTAAGCACCTTGGTCAATGCAAGGCATTGTAGGAAGGTGCTATGCTGATGACACGCAGCTCTACTTGTCATCAAAACCTAACTCCACCCACCCTCCCTCCATCCTCACCGACTGTCTCAACGAGCTAAATCACTGGTTTTCTAACAATTTCCTTCAACTAAACAGCAACAAAACAGAAATCATTCTCGTCGGTACCAAAAACTCTATCTCAAAATCAGAACATCTTCTCGTCCCCCTTAACAACTCTCTGCTATCCCCCTCCCCTCAGGTCAAGAGCCTCGGTGTCATCCTCGACACCACTCTTTCCTTCACTTCACACATCAACAATATTACTCGGTCTGCTTATTTCCACCTCCGTAATATTAACCGTCTCCGTCCTTCTCTGACACCTCGCTCCACAGCCATCCTGGTGCACAGTCTTGTGACTTCCCGTATTGACTACTGCAACTCTCTTCTCTACGGCCTCCCCAACAAATCTCTCCACAAGTTACAGATGGTCCAGAACTCAGCTGCCCGTGTCATCACTCAAACCTCCTACTATGATCACATCACTCCTGTCCTGCAGCAGCTCCACTGGCTCCCGGTTAAATCACGCATCATCTTCAAAACTCTACTTCTCACGTTCAAATCTATCCACAACCTTGCCCCTCCTTATCTATCCGACCTCCTACAAATCTCCATCCCATCACGCTCTCTCAGATCCTCCTCTTCACTACATCTCCATGTACCCTCTGCCCGCCTCTCCACCATGGGGAGCAGGGCCTTCACCTGCTCTGCCCCTCACCTCTGGAACGCCCTACCGCCAGACCTTCGAAACACCACCTCCCTTTCTCTATTCAAGATTGCCCTGAAAACCCATCTCTTTAGACTAGCGTATCACTAACTTTACTAAATGTATTTTATCTTACCATTTTATATCCTTTATGTATTTTATATTTCAATTTGTCTCTGATAATGTTTGCTCTGTATTACACTGTGTTGGTTTGTTAAGTGTCCTTGGGTGTCATGAAAGGCGCTTTTAAATAAAATGATTATTATTATTATTATTATATACAAATAAAGTTTATTATTATTATTATTATTATTATTATTATTATTATTATTATTATTATTATTATTATAAGAGTTTTCATATGAAATGAAGCATTATTTTAATAAGGTGTAAGGGTATCACATTTGTAAACAGGGTAAGCTGCATGATTTATTTATTTAAAAAGAAAGTACTTGAAATGCTGAATGTGGATTGGAAGAAAATGCATTTTTGAGATTTTTAGACATCTTAAGTAACCCTGGAACTGTTCAGTTCATTCTCAGCTGTGGATACTGAAACAAAGCATACATTATTAAGAGTATTCGAGTCGGTAATCAATTTTCTGAAAAGTGAACAAATGCTATTTATGTTTTAAAATTGGACAGGAGCATTACTTATGAACTTTTATATGGATAGCATTATATTTATAGCTTTATTTATATATTATTTATATTTATAGCATTATTTATATGTTGTCATCATTCTTTGTTTGTAGCCAGGTCTCTCTTGTAAATGAGTCCTCGAGGCTGAATGAGATTAACCTGCCTAAATAAAGGTTGAATGAAAAGTTGATTATATGTCTCAATGGCGTGCTATACCCAGTAGCTGTCAACTTGATCCGTCCATTACATGAACTTTAGCTCCGCCCCATAATGACGTTGCAAGCTGCTTTTGTCGGGCGCGCGTCTTCTCTTTCCCCAGACAGTCATCGTGTCAGTGTCAGAGCTGGTCTGGAGTGCTTTTTCGTGTCTGCAGAGCGTTTTTCTTTTGCAGCGCGTTTGCACCCCTCGGCCACCGTAGTTGTTGCTGTTGTTTTGAATGAAAGCTAGCTAGCGTCGGCGCACTTGGCTGAAAGCCGAAGAGCGGAAGAAGACGTCATGAGCCGTTTGATTTCCCATCATGCATCACGTTCTTCAACTACTAAAACAGCTAAAAATTTACAAAAACAAGAAAGTAAGCGGTGCAAAATGATTCAGGCTTTCTGTTTATTTTATTTTTTTCAGGCTGTATTGAATTTGAAGCGAGAATTTTTCCACATTGCAACCGTGAGTAAAAACCGTAGTGGTTCAGACCCATATAAACAGCTTCATTATGACACAGTTGATATGGCAGCTTGTGTGGGCGGCGCCAGCATCCAGGACACTTTTAAAGTGCGGAAACTGCTGGAGGCATTGGATGTAACCTTGTAGTTTCTGTGCTGTTTGGAGTAATCCAGAACAGTAATCAGTAATTCTGTGCATTGTTTGATGAGAACAGTAATCAGTAATTCTGTGCATTGTTTGATGAGAACAGTAATCAGTATTTCTGTGCATTGTTAGAGAACAGTAATCAGTATTTCTGTGCATTGTTAGGGATAGTACAGTAATCAGAAACAAAGGATGATCATGGCCCAACCTTTCATCTGCTTGCCTTGTTCATGAGGTGGTTGGAGTAAGGTCATATATCATATAGATGATATATATCATCTATGTGATATATGAATGGTAAGGATGTAAAGTGGACAAGGTGGACAGATGCATAGGTCCCAAAAGGACACAAAAGGGGATGCTGTCTGGAATTTTTTGTACAAAACAACAATTGTCAATTACTGTGCTGCTTGACCTTGATGTATTTTTTATACACAATACACTTTTTTATAACCATAAATTTTATAATTATAATTTATAATCACATAAATTGTGCACAGTTACTCTTTTATGATAATACATTTGCACAGCTTTGTTCAAAACCAGACTCATAGACTGTTATTGTGCACTGGTTCTGTTAGCCCATATTGCAGTCGGTAGAGCATGAGACTCTTAATCTCAGGGTCGTGGGTTCGAGCCCCACGTTGGGCAGACAGTTGTTTTCAAGAATCTAGAAAAAAATTACTGTGAATGAAAAGTGCATTATTTGTGTCCATGATTAAAAGTTTTAACTCCATTATCGAGTTATTGGTGTCATTTCACGTACCGTTCGATTAAAATAAAAATGTCAGCTCAAAAAAAAAAAAGTCAAAATCAATTCAAAACCATCCTCTTGTGACTGAAAGCACGCTGTGCTGTAATATACCACACACGAGCTGCTATGAGGAGATTTGTGCTGTTACATTTAGAAAAACTGGACCTCTGAATTGTGGTTCTCATGTATGGCCAAGCAGACAGAGATATCAGCACGCACATTCACAATGTGCATGCAAAGTCTGTGCAACACGTCAGTATTAGAGCAGTGTAATCTAATTACTGACGTACTGAGGTAGTACTTTACTAAGCTCTATTCAGTCAAGGTGCATGAATGAGTTCAGTGACGTCTGGGCATCAGCAGTGAAGGTTTAGCCCGGATGTTTCCTGTTAAAGGACAGCAACCGACTTTTGCAGTGGCGCTTGCTCCAGTTTGCTGTCATGATTAACATATATTTAACACAAACTAGAGGAAGATGTCAGAAAAAAAGAAAAGTTACATTAAAAAGACGGTGAGCATAACATAATAAAAAACGAATATGTACAAATGAAGCAAATAAACTGATGAGCAATGCATGCTTAGATTAGAACAGGGGTGTCAAAGTCAAATACTCTACACAGAGGGCCAAAAAAACTAATCTGCTACAAGCCGAGGGCTGGACTGGCTCAATTTTTATTATAAGGGGGTGATATAAGAATTTTTTTTCTTCTTTCTGCACTCTGTTCATTCAGTGTTTTCTTTTTGATGATTTTGTTTTTTTTCCGGTGAGAGTTGGACTCCGCCAAGGTTGCCCTTTGTCACCGATTCTGTTCATAACTTTTATGGACAGAATTTCTAGGCGCAGCCAAGGTGTTGAGAGGATCCGTTTTGGTGACCTTAGAATCGCTTCTCTGTTTTTTGCAGATGATGTGGTCCTATTGGCTTCATCAGGTCGTGATCTACAGCTTTTACTGGAGCGGTTTGCAGCTGAATGTGATGCGGCCGGGATGAGGATCAGTTCCTCCAAATCCGAGGCCATGGTCTTGAGCCGGAAAAGGGTAGAGTGCCCTCTCCGGGTCGGGGAGGAGGTCCTGCCCCAAGTGGAGGAGTTTAAGTATCTCGGGGTCTTGTTCACGAATGAGGGAAAACTGGAGCGTGAGATCGATAGGCGGATAGGTGCAGCGTCCGCAGTGAAGCGGGCGCTGTACCGGTCTGTCGTGGTGAAGAGAGAGCTGAGTCAAAAGGCAAAGCTCTCAATTTACCGATCGATCTACGTTCCCACCCTCATCTATGGTCATGAGCTTTGGGTTGTGACCGAAAGAACGAGATCTCGGATACAAGCGGCTGAAATGAGTTTTCTCCGCAGGGTGTCTGGACTCTCCCTTAGAGATAGGGTGAGAAGCTCAGTCATCCGGGAGGGACTCGGAGTAGAGCCGCTGCTTCTCCACATCGAGAGGAGCCAGTTGAGGTGGCTCGGGCATCTGGTTAGGATGCCTCCTGGACGCCTCCCTGGTGAGGTGTTCCGGGCATGTCCCACCGGGAGGAGACCCAGAGGAAGACCCAGGACACGCCTGTTTCTCGGCTGGCCTGGGAACGCCTTGGGATTCCCCCAGAGGAGCTGCTCCAAGTGGCTGGAGAGAGGGAAGTCTGGGCCTCCCTACTTAGGCTGCTACCCCCGCGACCCGACCCCGGATAAGCGGACGAAAATGGATGGATGGATGGATTTTGTTTTATTTTGTCTCTTTTAAATAAATGAATTAAATAAAATATTAAATAGCTTTATATCTGCTAAGTTCTTGGCATAAATCAACACAGACATGTTCCTGCTTTTAGTGTTTTACATTGTTTTATAATGTAGCTGTTTATGTTTCTTTTTTTTTAAATGCAGTTTTCTTTTGATTTTTAATTAATACGCTTTTTTATGATTGTTTACTGTTGGCTGCAAGTATCAAGCTGTGAAATCCTTCATTTTCTACAGCTGATAGCTGTTAGTCATTAATTATGAGGAAGTTTAGCAACTTCACGGTGAACATTTGAGCTCCGTGGCTTCAGCGGTGTGTTTTTCTTGTTTAATCTGGGGCAGGCGCACTGATTTTGGTCAGCCGCTCTCAGCCTGTCCCTCCTACGAGACGGTCAGACAGCGGGTTGGACTGGACGCAGCTGGCCGTGGTCGGTCTCCCTGTTTTGGTTCAGCGAGAGTGGCGTCCCGCTGAAGCCCCAGAGCTCGAATGTCCAACGTAAAACTAACTTGACTGCAGTTTAATGTGACGCTATGTCTCTGCAGACATTGCACGTTGCTGTCTTGCGGTGTTTAGTGTAAAATACTTCCACACAGCGGACATGTTACGATGAAAAGTTGGCTAGCTGTTAGCTAAAGTGCTACTCACTCAGTCCACATGTTGTAGCTGGCTGCAAACTATGAAATGGATTTCCTGAATGTGACGTGAGGCGAGTCTTATTACTCTGGGTTCATGAGACACGACTCCGGATCCACCCCTACGACTGTTGCATTGTGGGGAATGTAGTGTTGGTGCGTGCAAAACACCAGCGGGCGGCTGTGGCCTGCGGGCCATTTCTAATAGTAATTAAATATCATCCAGGGCCCATAAATAATTTGCGTGCCAGATCTGGCCCGCGGGCCTTGACTTTGACATATGTGGATTAGAGGATACACACTTTTAGTGCAGTAAAAGTAAACTCATGAACTCAACGAATCTTATTGGGTTTATCTTATGAGAAACTTGAAATACATACTCATTTCACCTTTACTTTGATAGCTCAGTCCATCCCTCTTTTCAAGATCTAAAGAGCTTGGCATTCCCCCGACTACATTTAAACACAAACATTTCCATCACAGATTTATGAATTACTGTTTGGAGACCTGAAGTTTGTTGTGTTGTGGTTTCCATCGGGTTTTTCCAGGCGGATGTTACCAGCTCAGTAGAAACTTGGAACAGACCAGTTGTTTTGCTTTGCCTCGTCTTTAGTTTTTGGACTAATTTTGCAATAATTTGAAACAACTTTCGATTTATGTATAATATGAGGATCATATCAGTTGAGGATCAGTTCCTCCAAATACGAGGCCATGGTCTTGAGCCGGAAAAGGGTAGCATGCCTTCTCCGGGTCGGGGAGGAGGTCCTGCCCCAAGTGGAGGAGTTTAAGTATCTCGGGGTCTTGTTCACGAATGAGGGAAAACTGGAGCGTGAGATCGATAGGCGGATAGGTGCAGCGTCCGCAGTGAAGCGGGCGCTGTACCGGTCTGTCGTGGTGAAGAGAGAGCTGAGTCGAAAGGCAAAGCTCTCAATTTACCGATCGATCTACGTTCCCACCCTCATCTATGGTCATGAGCTTTGGGTTGTGACCGAAAGAACGAGATCTCGGATACAAGCGGCTGAAATGAGTTTTCTCCGCAGGGTGTCTGGACTCTCCCTTAGAGATAGGGTGAGAAGCTCAGTCATCCGGGAGGGACTCGGAGTAGAGCCGCTGCTTCTCCACATCGAGAGGAGCCAGTTGAGGTGGCTCGGGCATCTGGTTAGGATGCCTCCTGGACGCCTCCCTGGTGAGGTGTTCCGGGCATGTCCCACCGGGAGGAGACCCAGAGGAAGACCCAGGACACGCTGGAGGGACTATGTTTCTCGGCTGGCCTGGGAACGCCTTGGGATTCCCCCAGAGGAGCTGCTCCAAGTGGCTGGGGAGAGGGAAGTCTGGGCCTCCCTACTTAGGCTGCTACCCCCGCGACCCGACCCCGGATAAGCGGACAAAAATGGATGGATGGATGGGATTTTGTTTTATTTTGTCTCTTTTAAATGAATGAATTAAATAAAATATTAAATAGCTTTATATCTGCTAAGTTCTTGGCATAAATCAACACAGACATGTTCCTGCTTTTAGTGTTTTTTACATTGTTTTATAATGTAGCTGTTTATGTTTCTTTTTTTTAAATGCAGTTTTCTTTTGATTTTTAATTAATACGCTTTTTTATGATTGTTTACTGTTGGCTGCAAGTATCAAGCTGTGAAATCCTTCATTTTCTACACCTGATAGCTGTTAGTCATTAATTATGAGGAAGTTTAGCAACTTCACAGTGAACATTTGAGCTCCGTGGCTTCAGCGGTGTGTTTTTCTTGTTTAATCTGGGGCAGGCGCACTGATTTTGGTCAGCCGCTCTCAGCCTGTCCCTCCTACGAGACGGTCAGACAGCGGGTCGGACTGGACGCAGCTGGCCGTGGTCGGTCTCCCTGTTTCGGTTCAGCGAGAGTGGCATCCCGCTGAAGCCCCAGAGCTCGAATGTCCAACGTAAAACTAACTTGACCGCAGTTTAATGTGACGCTATGTCTCTGCAGACATTGCACGTTGCTGTCTTGCGGTGTTTAGTGTAAAATACTTCCACACAGCGGACATGTCACGATGAAAAGTTGGCTAGCTGTTAGCTAAAGTGCTACTCACTCAGTCCACATGTTGTAGCTGGCTGCAAACTATGAAATGGATTTCCTGAATGTGACGTGAGGCGAGTCTTATTACTCTGGGTTCATGAGACACGACTCCGGATCCACCCCTACGACTGTTGCATTGTGGGGAATGTAGTGTTGGTGCGTGCAAAACACCAGCGGGCGGCTGTGGCCTGCGGGCCATTTCTAATAGTAATTAAATATCATCCAGGGCCCATAAATAATTTGCGTGCCAGATCTGGCCCGCGGGCCTTGACTTTGACATATGTGGATTAGAGGATACACACTTTTAGTGCAGTAAAAGTAAACTCATGAACTCAACGAATCTTATTGGGTTTATCTTATGAGAAACTTGAAATACATACTCATTTCACCTTTACTTTGATAGCTCAGTCCATCCCTCTTTTCAAGATCTAAAGAGCTTGGCATTCCCCCGACTACATTTAAACACAAACATTTCCATCACAGATTTATGAATTACTGTTTGGAGACCTGAAGTTTGTTGTGTTGTGGTTTCCATCGGGTTTTTCCAGGCGGATGTTACCAGCTCAGTAGAAACTTGGAACAGACCAGTTGTTTTGCTTTGCCTCGTCTTTAGTTTTTGGACTAATTTTGCAATAATTTGAAACAACTTTCGATTTATGTGTAATATACTTTTTTAATCTTGTTGCAATTTTTTTAAATTAACATTGCTTTTCTTCAAAGTTACTGTAATTCTTTTGGGAAAATAACATTTAATTACTGTTAATGTGTGGTAGTTTTATGTCTAAATTATTTCTCTGTCTCGTTTTTGGCCTCCTCCACCTTTTTTTCTGGCAATTTATTGATTATGCTGTAAACATTTGTGTGGTGCAATACCAGTGTGCATCAAAAATGTTTGCTATTTAAAGCAAGCTGATATATATTTCTTAGAGGAAGAGGGGAAAATTTACAAACAACCATCCATCCATTATCTATTACCCGCTTCTTCCTTTTCGGGTCACAGGGGTCACTGGTGCCCATATCCAGCAGTCACTATGGGAGAGGCGGGGGGACAGGTCTCCAGTCCATCACAGGGACACAGAGAGACAAACGAGACAAACAACCATTCACACTCTCACTCACACATAGGGACAATTAAGAGTTACTAATCGTGCATGTTTTTGGTCTGTGAAACCGGAGCACCCGGAGAAAACCCACACATGCACGGAGAGAACATGCACCCAGAAATGTCCCCGGTTGGGATTTGATCCGATGACCCCCTCGTTCTCGCTGAGGGACAACGGCTCTACCAACTGTGCCTCTGTACCACCAAATTCACAGATTTCCATAATTAAAATTGATTCAGGTCAAAATATGCACTGTGCCCACTATTATTACAATCTGTGACGCTCATTAAGATTACACACTTAGTTTGAAACATGGTTAGGAGAAATTGTAAATGGTAAATGGAGCTTACTTTTATAGCGCTTTCCAGCCCCCTATGAGGG
>JBBPBX010013051.1:15126-26374 GCA_038048925.1 Garcialebias charrua
ATTGCACGTTGCTGTCTTGCGGTGTTTAGTGTAAAATACTTCCACACAGCGGACATGTCACGATGAAAAGTTGGCTAGCTGTTAGCTAAAGTGCTACTCACTCAGTCCACATGTTGTAGCTGGCTGCAAACTATGAAATGGATTTCCTGAATGTGACGTGAGGCGAGTCTTATTACTCTGGGTTCATGAGACACGACTCCGGATCCACCCCTACGACTGTTGCATTGTGGGGAATGTAGTGTTGGTGCGTGCAAAACACCAGCGGGCGGCTGTGGCCTGCGGGCCATTTCTAATAGTAATTAAATATCATCCAGGGCCCATAAATAATTTGCGTGCCAGATCTGGCCCGCGGGCCTTGACTTTGACATATGTGGATTAGAGGATACACACTTTTAGTGCAGTAAAAGTAAACTCATGAACTCAACGAATCTTATTGGGTTTATCTTATGAGAAACTTGAAATACATACTCATTTCACCTTTACTTTGATAGCTCAGTCCATCCCTCTTTTCAAGATCTAAAGAGCTTGGCATTCCCCCGACTACATTTAAACACAAACATTTCCATCACAGATTTATGAATTACTGTTTGGAGACCTGAAGTTTGTTGTGTTGTGGTTTCCATCGGGTTTTTCCAGGCGGATGTTACCAGCTCAGTAGAAACTTGGAACAGACCAGTTGTTTTGCTTTGCCTCGTCTTTAGTTTTTGGACTAATTTTGCAATAATTTGAAACAACTTTCGATTTATGTGTAATATACTTTTTTAATCTTGTTGCAATTTTTTTAAATTAACATTGCTTTTCTTCAAAGTTACTGTAATTCTTTTGGGAAAATAACATTTAATTACTGTTAATGTGTGGTAGTTTTATGTCTAAATTATTTCTCTGTCTCGTTTTTGGCCTCCTCCACCTTTTTTTTCTGGCAATTTATTGATTATGCTGTAAACATTTGTGTGGTGCAATACCAGTGTGCATCAAAAATGTTTGCTATTTAAAGCAAGCTGAGATATCATATATTTCTTAGAGGAAGAGGAGAAAATTTACAAACAACCATCCATCCATTATCTATTACCCGCTTCTTCCTTTTCGGGTCACAGGGGTCACTGGTGCCCATATCCAGCAGTCACTATGGGAGAGGCGGGGGGACAGGTCTCCAGTCCATCACAGGGACACAGAGAGACAAACGAGACAAACAACCATTCACACTCTCACTCACACATAGGGACAATTAAGAGTTACTAATCGTGCATGTTTTTGGTCTGTGAAACCGGAGCACCCGGAGAAAACCCACACATGCACGGAGAGAACATGCACCCAGAAATGTCCCCGGTTGGGATTTGATCCGATGACCCCCTCGTTCTCGCTGAGGGACAACGGCTCTACCAACTGTGCCTCTGTACCACCAAATTCACAGATTTCCATAATTAAAATTGATTCAGGTCAAAATATGCACTGTGCCCACTATTATTACAATCTGTGACGCTCATTAAGATTACACACTTAGTTTGAAACATGGTTAGGAGAAATTGTAAATGGTAAATGGAGCTTACTTTTATAGCGCTTTCCAGCCCCCTATGAGGGGCCCCAAAGCACTTCACAGTACCAGCCATCCACCCATTCATGCACACATTTGTACACCGGTAGCGGTGGTCTGCCATGCAAGGCGCTGCCAGTCCTACTGGAAGCAACTCAGGGTTAAGTGTCTTGCCCAGGAACACGAGGTATGCAGTGACCGGGGATCGAACCCGGGACCTTCCGGTCCTGAGCCGGCTGCCCTGCCTCTACACCATCTTGGCCCCGGTTTCTCATAAATTGTCCTTATAAAGGTTTTACACAAATCTGCCCATATATTTGAACGCATTATGTTTAAAAAATTGCAATACCCTCCCCCTACACCAAGTCTTAATTTCGCACAAAGTAAAAGCATGCAGATGTACATAAGAGTTTTCATACGAAACGAAGCATTATTTTAATAAGCTGTAAGGGTATCACATTTGTAAACAGGGTAAGCTGCATGATTTATTTATTTAAAAAGAAAGTACTTGAAATGCTGAATGTGGATTGGAAGAAAATGCATTTTTGAGATTTTTAGACATCTTAAGTAACCCTGGAACTGTTCAGTTCATTCTCAGCTGTGGATACTGAAACAAAGCATACATTATTAAGAGTATTCGAGTCGGTAATCAATTTTCTGAAAAGTGAACAAATGCTATTTATGTTTTAAAATTTTACAGGAGCATTATTTATGAACTTTTATATGGATAGCATTAATTTTATTTATATATTTATTTATATATTATTTATATTTATAGCATTATTTATATGTTGTCATCATTCTTTGTTTGTAGCCAGGTCTCTCTTGTAAATGAGTCCTCGAGGCTCAATGAGATTAACCTGCCTAAGGTTGAATGAAAAGTTGATTATATGTCTCAATGGCGTGCTATACCCAGCAGCTGTCAACTTGATCCGCTCATTACATGAATTTTAGCTCCGCCCCATAATGACGTTGCAAGCTGCTTTTGTCGGGCGCGGGTCTTCTCTTTCCCCAGACAGTCATCGTGTCAGTGTCAGAGCTGGACTGGAGTGCCTTTTCGTGTCTGCAGAGCGTTTTTCTTTTGCAGCGCGTTTGCACCCCTCGGCCACCGTAGTTGTTGCTGTTGTTTTGAATGAAAGCTAGCTAGCGGAAGTCGGCGCACGCTGAAAGCCGAAGAGCGGAAGAAGACGTCATGCAGCCGTTTGATTTCCCATCATGCATCACGTTCTTCAACTACTAAACAGCTAAAAAAATTCAAAAACAAGAAAGTAAGCTGTGCAAAACTATTCAAGCTTTCTGTTTTTCTTTTCTTTTCAGGCTGTATTGAATTTGAAGCGAGAATTTTTCCACATTGCAACCGTGAGTGAAAACCGTAGTGGTTCAGACCCTCATAAATGACCTCATTACGTCATAGTTGATATGGCAGCTTGTGTGGGCGTCTCCAGCATCCAGGACACTTTGAAGTGGGGTAACTGCTGGAGGCATTGAATGTAACCTGTCGTTTCTGTGCACCGTGTTCATATAGACATTTCAGGATATAATAATGGATAAATGGATATAATAATATAATAATTGATATAATATAATATGGATATACAGTATAGTGGACAATCCGGTAAGTAGTAAGGTCTATCATATAGACATTTCAGGATATAAAGTGGACAATGGATATAATAATATAATACGTACATACATAATAATATAATAATGGATAAATAAATATAATAATATAATATGGTGGACAATGGTAATCAGAAACAAAGGATGAGCATGGCCTAACCTTGCATCTGCTCGCCTTGTTCATGAGGTGGTTGGAGTACGGTCATATCTCATATAGATGATACATATCATCTATGTGATATATGAATGGTATGGATGTAAAGTGGACAAGGTGGACAGATGCATAGGTCCCAAAAGGACACAAATGGGGATGCTGTCTGGAATTTTTTGTACAAAACAATTGTCAATTACTCTGCTGCTTGACCTTGATGTATTTTTTTCATACACAATACACTTTTTAATAACCATAAAATTTATAATTATAATTTATAATCACATAAACTGTGCACAGTTACTCTTTTATGATAATACATTTGCACAGCTTTGTTCATAAACCAGACTCATAGACTGGTGCTGTTAGCCCATATTGCAGTCGGTAGAGCATGATACTCTTAATCTCAGGGTCGTGGGTTCGAGCCCCACGTTGGGCGAACAGTTGTTTTCAAGAATCTAGAAAGAAATTACCGGTACTGTACTGTGAATGAAAAGTGCATAATTTGTGTCCATGATTAAACGTTTTAACTCCATTATCGAGTTATTGTGTCATTTCACGTACCGTTCGATTAAAATAAAAATGTCAGCTCAAAATAAAAAAAAGTCAAAATCAATTCAAAATGAAAGCGCATATGTGAACCACACAGTCGCAATTAATTTGTCTAAACTTTTTTTTTACATTAAAATACAAGTTTCACGTTCACATTTAAAGCAAAGGGTTGTACGACACTCATCACAACAGTTTTTACAGCTTTCCGACATATTTCACAATAGTTTTTACGACTATTTACGAAGGCTCGTTCAAAATGGAGTACCGTATTTTCCGGTGTATAGGTCGCACCCTTTTATGGTTTTTTCAAGGCCTGCGACCTATACACCGTTGCAACCTATATATATATGGCTTGTTATCACTTTTGGCGAAACAAATTTTTAAATCCAGCTCATTTCACAATTATGTTCATTTATTAAGGAAAAGTTCAGCTCAGACACATATTTGCTTAAATTTTTATTAAACAAATAATTGTTTTTAAGTGTTAATCTTTTGTTAACAAATAAAAACAAAGATATCAAAGTAGCAAAACAGACAGATTATAAGGCAAATGTAGAAACATGTAGCAACAAGAGCTGAAGCTGTCCACCTTAATTTCTTTAAGGGGATTCAAACATTTGATAATGGAAATGAAAATAGTTCCTGTTGTTACTTTAATTCCCGAAGTTAAATCAGCAGACAACTGACAAAGTCAGCTGAAATGGCTGGTTGTTCTTCATCCGTGTTAATTGCAAGGATTGTGTCTGTGTCTGCAGACACAGTGTCAAGAGCTTGAACGCTCGCCAAGGGTTTTTCATTCGCTGTTACAAACTGTGAGAGGAATGCTGCTAGAAAAGGGCTTTTAGCACTTTGAGATTTTTATTAATGAAAAGTGCGGTATGAATTGAATTCATTATTATTATTTTTATTACTATTTTACAAAGACAAACCTTTCACTGAGCTCTGAGCCATGTCTTGAGAGCAACCGAAGAATTTTTACACACTTTTAGTGCAGTAAAAGTAAACTCATGAACTCAACGAATCTTATTGGGTTTATCTTATGAGAAACTTGAAATACATACTCATTTCACCTTTACTTTGATAGCTCAGTCCATCCCTCTTTTCAAGATCTGAAGAGCTTGGCATTCCACCGACTACATTTGAACACAAACATTTCCATCACAGATTTATGAATTACTGTTTGGAGACCTGAAACAGAGACTTCTGTTCTGCCTCTCGACGGAGGCAGTCGCTTCCAGTCCTTTCCTCCCCCCCGCTGCTGCCTGCAGCTCCTCAGAAAAGCACCTCGAACGCAAATTAAGATGGATTGGAGGTATGGCCATTCGATTCTTCGAACAAGATTTCAACAGAAGACAAGGCATGAGGGGAGCCGGTCCATCCACACAGAGTGACGAAGAGGATACGCCATGGATTTCTGCTTGGATGGTGTGCGTCTCGCTCTCTGCGCTGTGCTCTGTGGAGGAGGTGAAGAATCTGGATTATATTGGATTATGATGGCAGCGCTTTGCTTTTTGGCGTTTTGTGGAGCACTGGCCTATCGCAAACGAGGGAGACTTCAGCAGGACTTGCCTGGAGCACCCGACGTCTGGTCTGCGCGGTGACCTCGAGAAATCAGCTGTTTGCGAGCTTATCCGGAAGGTGAACAGACCACCCTCGGATTGGGACTCTGGACGCTGTACTGGTCAACATCTGAGGACAGAGCTTGGATCAGTGGAAAAAAAGTCCCGAATTAGATCATTTTTGGAACAGAGTCGCCCTTACAGACTGAAGGCTGCAGAAATTACAATAATAATATATTTTCCTGTCATCTGCGTATGTTTCCCATACACAGACGAAATTCGTCTCTGCATTTAACCCAACCACCTACCAGGTGGTGCAGTGAGCAGCCATAGAAAGCACCTGGGGAGCTGGAGAATTAGATGTGCACTCATAGACACCCCAAGAGTGTAGTTGCCGGGACGCGAACCCGCGTCCTTCGGGTCCCAAGTCAAAAGCCCTGCCACTACACCATCTTGGCTCCTCAATGTGAGCCTGAAGTGAAAATATTTGCCATTCTTATCTGACTCCCTTGGAAACAGCCTTGGAAAAGGCTGGATATCTAATTTCTCCTGATATGTGTTTTACTGAGGACAAACAGCTGCTCCTCTTGTCTTGTCCGCTACCCCGGAGAACTTTTCTATGAGCGTTATCAGAGGCCGGCTGGTTACATCTCAGACTGTTGCTATCTGGAATGTCTCATGGACAGAAATCTCCCTGCCTCAGTCTCAAAATGCAACATGTAACTGTCTTAAATGTGCTTATGGTATGGTTTTTACTGTCTCATGTGGTGTCTTGGCAGACAAAACTGTGATAATTTTTTTTTAATACCAACGCTGTGACCCTTATGGTACTTTCCTTGTTTCACACCTTTGACCTTCATCCCGATACGGATGAGAGAGGCCGCGCTGAAGAACATAATGTGATTCGTCACATGTGGTCTGAATTGGCAGCAGCTTCACACACTCACCCCCCCTTCAGGATGACTGTGCGTACATATTCACGCTGTATTGGTGAAAACTTGTGCAATGTTAATAAAAGTACTCTGACTCTGAAGTTTGTTGTGGTTTCCATCGCTGAGGGACAACGGCTCTACCAACTGTGCCTCTGTCCCACCAAATTCACAGATTTCCATAATTAAATTGATTCAGGTCAAAATATGCATTGTGCCCACTATTATTACAGTCTGTGATGCTCATTAAGATTACACACTTAGTTTGAAACATAGTTAGGAGAAATAGTCCTTATAAAGGTTTTAAACAAATCTGCCCATATATTTGAACACGTTATGTTAAAAAATTGCAATACACCCTTACACAAAGTCTTAATTTTGCACAAAGTAAAAGCATGCAGATGTACATAAGAGTTTTCATACGAAATGAAGCATTACTGTATTTCTATAACAGGGTGCGCTGCATGATATATTTATTTAAAAAGAAAGTACCGGTACTTGAAATGCTGAATGTGGATTGGAAGAAAATGCATTTATGAGATTTTTATACATCTTTTAAGATCTGTATCACCCCCCCCCCCACACACACACACACTTCTTCTTCTTGTTTTGTTTTATGATGGTTGGCAGACCAACTGTAAGGTGCATTACCGCCACCTACTGAGCTGGAGTGGCGACAGGAGATAAACAGGAAAAAATTATAATTCTGTAAAATTAATTTAATAACGCCACTAAATTCTCTCTCTAAATTTAATATTCATTTATTTTTGGAAATGCATTATTTCTGTTTCGTACCCTGGACATTCCATTAAGACACGAACCGTTTCAGGGAGATTGCTGGTGCACTTGTCACATAGTCCTGTTGCATCTTTCCAATTATTTTAAGAGATTTATTAAGGCCTGTGTGTCCTATTCTATTGTACCAATGGTACATTTTCATTTTTAAATCACTTCTTGGTCTGCTGCCTTCATACATCTCCTCCTACATGTCTCTGTGTGAGTGCAGCTACAGCGTGCGCTCTCAGGACATGACTACCTGCAGTGTTCCTTCAGCGAGGACTGAACTTGGAAAAAGGGTCTTCTCCTACTCTGCTCCTGCTTCATAGAATATCTTACAAAAAGATCTGAAGCTCTCGACCTTGACGGCTTTAGGAATCTGTTGGACTCCTGGCTGGAACCAATACAGACATGTTCCTACATTTGCCTTATAATCTAGCTGTTTTGCTACTTTGACATTTTTTAGTTAAATTTGTTTTAAAAAAAATCTGTATGCCACTCTTATGATTGTCTATTGTTGTCGCTGTTGTCATTCTTTGTTGAAAACAGGTCTCTCTTGTAAATGAGTCCTCGAGGCTCAACGGGATTAACCTGTCTAAATAAAGGTTGAATGAATGAACCCTGGAACTGTTCAGTTCATTCTCAGCTGTGGAGATACTGAAACAAAGCATAAGAAGAGTATTCAAGTCATGTTTAATGAATTTTCTGAAAAGTGAGCAAATGCTTTTTTTTATGTTTTAAAATTGGAGGAGCATTATTTGATTATATGTCTCAATGGAGTGCTATACCCCAGCAGCTGTCAACTTGGACCGCCCATTACATGAACCTTAGCTCCGCCCCATGATGACGTTGCAAGCTGCTTTTGTCGGGAGCGCGCCTTCTCATCGTGTCAGAGCTGGTCTAGTCTGGACTGAGAGAGGACGCAAATTTAATCTAAAAAATAAATTAAAAAAAGCAGCAGACGCTTCAAACCGTGCCTGTAGTCGCGCAGCGTCTTTTTCCTTCATCCGGACCAACAAACTCTGACTTCGCGTTAAATATGTCCAATATGGTTCGTCGTCAAAAACCTCAGGTAAGACCATTTATATGTTTATTATGCGTTTTAGGCATATTTCTTCGTTCAGTAGTCGGGAGTTAACTGTCATAAACCATTCACGACTGTTGAAGGTCTGAGAGAAAATGGAGGAAACTGCTGGAAAGGCTGTGTGTGAAGACGCGCGAAAAAATGTCACAAACCGCCCATTTCCGCCAAACGATAGAAAAAAATGAATAATAAATGAAGGTTGTAACGCGAATATTCAGCTTTTGTTGTTAATAAATAAAGAAGCAAAACCGTGAATTCACGCCAGCACATGGTTTGCTCATTTAATCCGTCGTGGCTCCATCCTCCGCCCACAGAGCAGGTTGTGGTTAGCTAACTGTCTCCTCCTTGTTCTCACATCTGCTCAAGCGGGATAATATTTCATAAATATCTCTACTGTCTGCACTTATGTGTCAAAGTCGAGTTATCTTGATTATATCAGGTGCTTTGGGTGGGGATCTCCTGTCTGTGACCTAGATAATAGCGGACTCTCGTGGACCTCTGGCTCTTCGCCAGACATCACGGCCTTGCTAACACAAATTTGGGTGTCACGCGCTGAACGTTAGCAACCGTGGTGCCATTTGGAGAGAGAGGGGGGATGGTACGATAGAAGCATATGTTTCAATGAATGAGCTCCATGCTGTGCTGAATCCACTCGTTTAAAAATATATATTCAATTAAAACGCCGATTAATTTAAAGTGAGTGTAAAAACCACGTTTCTTGGTTATATATTTGCCAAATTTGACCTACTGTGCGCTTAATCGGGTTCCGAGCTTTTCTGGCAACCACGTGCACAAATCCCTTTTAACTGTTAACTAATTAATTACATTAATACATTTTGACAGTTTTAAAAATAAACAGTTGATTTTTTAAAGGAGTGGTTAAGATGATTGAATTATTGTCTCGTTTTTTGGGGGGTGGGGGGTGTTGAGTTTAAGTCTGATTCTTGATCAGGATTTTGATTAGTTTACGCCAGTAATCCCTGGGATATGCTGACCTGCTCCCAGTTGTCCTGACTGGTTTACTGTTAAAGCGTTGGCAGTAAATTTCCACTTCTAGAAGCTGATTAAATATTCGTCAATGCCTCGTTTGGCCACAGGAGGGGAGTCTAACAAGCATTGATTGTTCAGTGTCAGAGCTGCACTTTGTGTCTGTTTATTCACATGGAATAATTCATTCAGAGCTGCCCTCTGAGGCAAACTAATAACAAAGTCAAAAAGAGAGAAATAACCTGAAGTGAAGAGAAGAACAGTCTTTATTTCAGGTTATTATTTTTTTTAATCTTTGATCAATTAAATCAAGCTATTGCAAAAATATCCACAAATAAATAAATTTTGAGTCTTTTTTTGTGCTTGATCTGGACTCGTATACCTCCATGAATTTTTTATTTATTATTTATTTATTTATTTATTTTAAATATAAACCACAAAAAATACTATTTCAAATTATATATATATATAATATATATATATATACAGTATATATATATATATATATATATATATAAAAAACAAGATTTAAAATGAAAGGAAGCAGAAGAAGAATAAAATTCTTATATATCTGCCCCTTCTTTAAACCAAAAAATCCATTTCCAAAATATTAATCACATTCAACCGTTTATGCATAGAAAGTAGTAATGTGCACACGTTTTATTCAGCCAGATGTCATTCCTGAATGGTCTGTTGTTGGTTCTGCTAGGAACACTGGGAATGGTACAAAAACAACAGCAGCAGTGGTTGAGCTGGAAACCGTTAAAGAACAGTCTGGAAAGTTGGGGGTGGGGTTGGCCTGTCAGAGATTTAGGTGGAGAAAACGAGAAGGTGGTGAACTCGTGGTGGACCCAGGCATGTGGAGGGGTTGAGCCCTTGAGCTTTTGGGGGGGTCTCTGGCCAGATGTTGCACAACAACACAAAAGGAGGCCAGTGCTCTTTCTGTTGACTTGCAGACATGGTGAATTTTTCAATCTTACGTCACGGCATTTATTCACATCATCTGAGCCGTTTAGTTTTTTTTCTGTCCTTTTTAAACAAATTGCCAGCCAGTGTGCTTTTGTCTTGTCTGAGATCAAGTAATCCCATTGCAACATCTGATTTGTGTGATTGCGATGACGACTGATCAGGAGGATAATGTGCTTTTCAGTTTAGTAGGCCACTGGAAAAATGTCTGGCATTATGGACACCCATTACCCTAAACAGGTTTTGCAAACAAAAGAATTGATTATATACTGAGAGAAGGTTTATTGGTGTCACAGAGCAGAAGAATTGCTTTATTCAAAATGTGTTTGTGCAATGCGCAGCCTTTTTTGGTAAATGGATGGTAAATGGAGCTTATTTATATAGCGCTTTCCAGCCCCTTGTGAGGAGCCCCAAAGCGCTTTACAATACCAACCATCCACCCATTCATTCAGACATTCATACACCGGTAGTGGTAGCCTGCCTTGCAAGGCGCCATCCAGACCTACCGGGAGCAACTCGGTTTCTTCTCGTTACATAAATGTCAGGGTGAAATATCAGCTTTACATGCCTTTTTATTAGCTTTCCAATAATACGCCCCCTCCCAAAACCACACAACACGATCGTATGCAGTTTAAAGAATATAGTTTACAAACCCTATCCAACCTGAAAAGGATGTAGATGAATTCCTTCAAGGTCAAAGAGCATTTTTTTGGGTTACAGTGCTATTGATTCTGCACACAAATTAGATTTTACAAACCACTTTTCATGTTTAATCACATGCTGGTGTAAGGAATGTGGAACTGACAGCAGCTAAAGCAACATGTTTAACCCGCCTATTTCCTTTAAATCAAAATAACCTGCAAGTCCACAGTTTTAAACCTGAAGTCTCGTTAGTCATTTGACCCCAGCACTTATATAATAATAATAATCATTTTATTTAAAAGTGCCTTTCAGGACACCCAAGGACACTTCACAGCAAGAAACATATCACAGAGATTGTGTAAAAACAAACAACAAGCACAGTTCAAACATCGGCAGGAATAAATTGAAATATAAAATAAAGAATATAAAATTCAAAATAATATAAAATCC
>JBBPBX010013052.1:0-46700 GCA_038048925.1 Garcialebias charrua
AATAAATTAAATGTGGAACAAAAATTGCATTATATAACAGATACAGAGCTTTATCATTCAACAAATCTTTCACTTTGTAAAGCACCGCAGTAGATCTAGATAACTTAAGTTTAACTAAATGTATATGCTGTTTCCACGACAGTTTGTCATCAATAACTACCCCCAAAAACTTCACCTCGCTTACTCTGTGAACTTCAACACCATCAATTTTAAAAGAAAAATCCAATTCATCATTTTTATTACTAAATAACATATAATTTGTTTTATCTAGGTTTAATGATAGTTTGTTCAAACCAAGTTTGTAATTTGACAAACTCCATTTTTAACAGCTCAGACATAATCAGTCTCTACCTGACATTTCATTCATCAGCTTATTCCTGGTCTTATTACTCCCCATTCATTAACGAACAGTAATACAGTCTATGTACCTCTTGTCCACAGAAAATCAGACATGACTTCCAGTTTCCCTACCAAAATTTAAAAAAATTCTTGCCCTCCTGTTTTTGCCTGCTTTGTTCAGCCTGTGTTTCACACCCAGTGAAACTTTACGTCATTCATTATGACGCATATAATAATGACCATTCTTCAGTGGCAAATAAAACTTTTATCAATGCCACAGTTCCCCAGATATCAACCAATCCCTTTCCATCCATCCATCCATCCATCCATCTTCTTCCGCTTATCCGGGGTCGGGTCGCGGGGGTAGCAGCCTAAGTAGGGAGGCCCAGACTTCCCTCTCCCCAGCCACTTGGAGCAGTTCCTCCGGGGGAATCCCAAGGCGTTCCCAGGCCAGCCGAGAAACATAGTCCCTCCAGCGCGTCCTGGGTCTTCCTCTGGGTCTCCTCCCGGTGGGACGTGCCCGGAACACCTCACCAGGGAGGCGTCCAGGAGGCATCCTAACCAGATGCCCGAGCCACCTCAACTGGCTCCTCTCGATGTGGAGAAGCAGCGGCTCTACTCCGAGTCCCTCCCGGATGACTGAGCTTCTCACCCTATCTCTAAGGGATCTGTCACCGATTCTGTTCATAACTTTTATGGACAGAATTTCTAGGCGCAGCCAAGGTGTTGAGAGGATCCGTTTTGGTGACCTTAGAATCGCTTCTCTGTTTTTTGCAGATGATGTGGTCCTACTGGCTTCATCAGTTCGTGATTTACAACTTTCACTGGAGCGGTTTGCAGCCGAGTGTGATGCGGCCGGGATGAGGATCAGTTCCTCCAAATCCGAGGCCATGGTCTTGAGCCGGAAAAGGGTAGCATGCCCTCTCCGGGTCGGGGAGGAGGTCCTGCCCCAAGTGGAGGAGTTTAAGTATCTCGGGATCTTGTTCACGAATGAGGGAAAACTGGAGCGTGAGATCGATAGGCGGATAGGTGCAGCGTCCGCAGTGAAGCGGGCGCTGTACCGGTCTGTCGTGGTGAAGAGAGAGCTGAGTCAAAAGGCAAAGCTCTCAATTTACCGATCGATCTACGTTCCCACCCTCATCTATGGTCATGAGCTTTGGGTTATGACCGAAAGAACAAGATCTCGGATACAAGCGGCTGAAATGAGTTTCTCCGCAGGGTGGCAATCCCTTTCCAAGTCATCACAAATGACATTTGCTAAGTTGCCCATTGTGTCAAATATAACACACATTGCAGGACAATTTTTTATTGATTTGTTGTGCCTTTCCCACTGTTGCCTTACTGTAGTGTGGCACATTACAATATTAACCTAAAAAGTATTGGAGCAAAAAACTGAGGAAAAACCAAAAACAAACTCATATTGCAAGTTTTGGTGGTAAGGGTATGTAATGCAGAGGTCAGTGTTTTTGCCCTTGAGGTCACAGGATTGTCTCCTGGCCTGGGGCAGATCTGGGCAGAGTTTACATTTTCCTCTGTGTTTCTTTTACATGTTG
This sequence comes from Garcialebias charrua, assembly GCA_038048925.1. Lineage (NCBI taxonomy): Eukaryota > Metazoa > Chordata > Actinopteri > Cyprinodontiformes > Rivulidae > Garcialebias > Garcialebias charrua. The sequence goes on from JBBPBX010013052.1 coordinate 1,893, forward strand.
ATTTTCTCCATGTACTCCAGTTTCCTCCAAAGACCATAACAAGCATGTTAGGTTAACAGGTGACTCTAAATCATATGTGCCAAACTCAAGGCCCAGGGGCCAAATGTGACCCTCATTGACATCTTATCTGGCCCCTAAGATGTTATTTTAAATGTAAAATACTTTTATCACTTTAATTTTTTTTCAGTAATCTTTGATTATGGTGTCAAAAGTGTAACAGAGAACGTCAAATGAGATCAATCACACTCTTGTTGAGGAACCTGCAATTAAGAAAAGATGTTGGGTATCTAACTTGAGTTACCTAATGTAGATTCTGAAACCAGTCCTTAGATTGAAAAATGTTTTAATTTTGGCCCTCTTTTGTAAATTAGTTTAACACCCCTACTCTACAGTATTGCCCCTTGATGTAAGTAACAGTGGGAATGGTTGTTTCCGTTGTTTGTCTTTCTGTGTCCCTGCAGTGGACTTGCTACTCATCCTGGATGCCCCCAGCCTTTCACACATTTGACTGCTAGAAATAGGCACCAGCTCCCTGGAAACCAGACGAGAAGAATGATGTAAAAGATGGATGGATGGATGGATGGATGGATGTCCTGTTCTATAGCTATACACTGTAAGTTTTCTTGTTCAAATCTAACAAAACAACTGTAATACCAAAACCTAACCATGTATTTTAAAATGTTCTTAGTAAAGCTGTAAAATTTTCTAACAATTAAAATATAAATAAATAAAAGATTATAGGAAGAAGTTGACAAAACAGTGTTACAAAGTTTGTCTCTTTGTCTAAACCTAACAAGGAAGTCATCAAGCTCTGATACATTACTTTAAAGTAGCTCAAGCTCAGAATGTTACATTTATAATAAAAAACTAAAGTGAACAAATATGACGAAGGAAGTGCTAGAAAATTGTCTATAGGTTAGTCTCAAGTAGGAGTGTAATCTTTACAAGGCATGCAATGTAAAAAAAAAAACTATTTTGTTCTACTTATGAACTGGTTATGGGCTCAGTAATACAACTAGTTGACGGAAATAAAAGTTGTGTCTTTGTAGGATGTTTACAGCATTTAAAGTTTGTTATTGTTATGCTTATTAAATATGAGGATGACGCCTGACCATGTGTAGCTGCAGGCATAATCTATAGGTAAAAAAATGAAGCTAAAGTGTGCCTGTAGGTTAAAACATGTTTTCAAAGTGTATTGATCAAGCAAAACAACCATAAAAAACATTTTCACATACAGTACAGTTGGTCTTTTACTCAAAAGACAAACTGTATGTGAAAATGTGTCAGCAGCTGATTAAAATTCAGCTTTGATTCCCCACACCCCAAATATCGCTAAAGTGCCTCTGTTACTGCTGCTATGATGCAGATTACTATGGGTTGTGACCTTTCCTAACTGTTGCTGTAAAGGCAGATGTAATTAAGTGTTGGTGTGGAATATGTGTGGGACTTTAGTGTGTTTTCCTCACACTTAAAAAGCATGTTCATGGTTTGTATTCAATAAGCAGTTCAATACACAGTCTATTGCTATTAATATCTTTAGTCACTCTCCATATGGGTAAATTATCTATTTACTGCACGGAGAGGTGGCAGTGAGGTCTAAGAGCATGATTGTGATTCACATAAAGCTTTCAGTATAAAATAAGAAAAATGGAGACAGAAATGGTTCCTGGAAGACAGCCATAAGACAGGGCACACAAGATACAAAGAACTACGACAGTAAGGTAAAGGATAGAAAGATGAGAGCAAAGAAAGTGGAGGAATTCATTGGAAGAAGTGTGGGGCGGGAGGGTGGGGTTGAGAAAATAGGGGGAGAATGAAATCCTCCCGGGATGCACGCGGAGAGGAAACACTTAAGATGACTCAATTCATCACAATCACTGCTACAAAAGAGAGAGGGGAAGATAAATGAAGGGGTGAGATACAAGTATGCGCAGTGGAACCTAACAGGACTCGTGCACATTTATATAATAAATAAATAAATAAAACAACTTTAATGAAGGCAATGCACAGTTATATATAGTCTGCAAAAACACAGACTGACAGTACTTTGTTATGATGGCTACAATAAAAACAACCATACATTTATTTATTAATTTGCATTCCCTATGGGTCAATTTCTAATCACTAAAAGTCTGTCAATAGAAATATTGTATCGAGACTTTAAATAATGACCAGTTCACTGAATTGGATGGAATCAGTTTTTAAGCACTCATAGCCAGAAAGTTCATTCTCAATAGTCCAGGTATCAAATCCGCTCATTCTCAATCAGTTCATCTGGACAGTTTCTTTAGTTCATTTTATAAATGATTGTTCTAAACATGATTTAAGCTCTTCAAATGTACAACATGATCAAGAATATGAGTTTAATAACCAAAATAAACTTTTCAATTGAAGTACAAGTAAGTAAGTACAAAAACCACCTTCATCCTTTTCATTGCAGATTTTTTTGTCAAATGGATTGGAATTCTTTTTGCAAGCAACATGACCAACTTTGAGGTTTTTTGTAAATTTTTATGTTACACTTTTTCAGTATGGTAAAAGAGACATATCGTGACTTACTTTTCACCAGTTATTCTTCTTTAATGCAAAGGTCCTTTAAGGTGACTTACCTTAAAATATGTATCAGATACATTTTATTTGATATTTGGTTTTATTAGATTAGGTTAAAGTAAGATGAGTTAAAATAATTTAATTTACCAGTTCATAAACTGGTGTAGGTTCTTGGTGAGGGTTTTGTCAGGAAGAGCATCCAATGTAAAACACTTGCCAAAATTAACATGCAAGTTCACCTAACACCATACCAGATCAGTCGAGGCCCGTGTTAAAAATGACTGCCAACGGTGCTGTTGAACATGAACTTCAAACGTGTCTGTGACATCATCTTCCTTCTTTTCATGAAATGATAGAAGATATNTGCCAGCTTGTCATTTCAGCACGTGTTCAAGGTTCTGGCCAGAATCACAAACATGACTGGGCTGCATTTGGTTTATTGAAGACGGCTAATTCACACACTGCAAACAGATAAAACTTACCTGTAGTTTTATTTTTCTTTACAGAGCTGAATGAGTATTTAAGAGAACAAACTGATTTATAAGTGTCTGTGACATCATCTTCCTTCTTTTCATGAAATGATAGAAGATATATATCTTGTATCATTCAACTATGTTCGTTTTTGCAAACAAAATGATAAATTAATGAAAATTCCTTTCAAACTGAGATTAAAATTAAAATCAGTGTTTCTTCTTGGAATATCCGACTACACGCGAATGCACCATCTGTGACGTAGGAGGATGAACGTCTTTAGAACGCCCCTATTAAATATTCATGGCGGACAATAAATAAAACGACGAAATTAGCAATCTAAGTTAAGATTTGAGCAATTTGTCTTCAGTTTGGGAAGCAGGAAGTTAGATGAGCAGAAACAGCAGGTTCTAATTTAGGTCTGCACCCGTATTTTTTTTTTGTCTTACCTGTTCAGGAAGCGAGTGCGCTCCGAGAGCGGGGGCAGCTTTATTTATTCCATACTTGACGAAGTATTTCATCTTTTGGGAAAGTGAAAAGGCTCACTTGTTCACTGATGATATTAGAACACCCAAATGTGACACAACGTAACGGCATTATACAAAAAAAGGCGATCTGGCAGAGAATTGATGCGTTATCATTGGCACACGCAGACTCGAGGTTCATCCTCCTACGTCACAGATGGTGCATTTGCGTGTAGTGGGATATTCCAAGAAGAAACACTGATTTTAATTTTAATCTCAGTTTGAAAGGAATTTTCATTAATTTATCATTTTGTTTGCAAAAACGAACATAGTTAAATGATAGAAGATATATATCTTCTATCATTTTATGAAAAGAAGGAAGATGATGTCACAGACACTTTAAACTGTTTTACCATGGTGTGGATAGAAATAGAAATGGAGTAGGGGTGGTCCAGAAGGAGGAGTTGGCAAAGAATGTAGTAGAGGTGACAAGAGTGTCAGACAGGGTGATGTGTCTGAAGGTAGAAGTAGAAGGTCTGATGCTAAATGCTGTCAGTGGTTATGCTCCACAGGTTGGACGTGATGTGGAGGAAAAATATACATTTTGAAAGGATCTGGATGAAGTGATAGAGAGGTAGGAAAGAGTGGTGATCAGAGCAGACCTGAATGGACATGTGTGTGAAGGAAACAAAGGGGATGAGGAAGTGATGGGTAGGTTTGGTGTCAAAGAAAGAAACCAGGAAAGACAGATGGTGGTGGATTTTGCCAAGAAAATGAAAATGGCTGTAGTCAACAATTTTTTCCAAAAGAGGGAGGAACATAGAGTGACCTATAAGAGTGGAGGAAGGAGTACGCAGGTCGACTATTCTGTGTAGAAGAGGAAACCTGAGGGAGATTGGGGACTGCAAGTTTGTGGCGGGGGAGAGCATGGTCAGACCGAATTGGATGGTTGTGTGTAGAATGACGGTTGTTGTGAAGAAGAGAAAAAATAGTTAAATCAAAGAAGAAGACCAAATGGTGGAAGCTGAAGAATGAAGAATGTTGTGAGAAATTCAGAGAAGAGCTGTTAAAGGCTCTGGGTGGTAAGAAAGAGCTTCCAAGTGACTGGGCTACTACAGCAACAGTAATTAGAGAGACAGGTAGGAAGGTACTTGGTGTGTCATCCAGACAGAAAATGGATGATAAGGAAACCTGGTGGTGGAACAATGAAGTGCAGGAAGCTGTTCAAATAAAGAGGTTTACCAAGAAGAAATATGACAGTGAGAGGACTGAAGAGAGGAGACAGGGATATAAGGAGATGGGATGTAGGGAAACGTTTGTGTGCCCTGTCTTATGTTTGTCTTTAACTTTTCTTTTTTTTTTAGCAAAGAGGCCAATAGCAAAGGTAAAGCATAAGGCATATGATGAGCTGTGAGGCTGGACACAAAAGAGGGTGAGAAAGACTTGTACTGATTGGTGAGACAAAAATATCAGTCTGGAAAGGATGTGCAGCAGGTTAGGCTTGTTAAAGATAGGAATGGTAATGTTCTAACAATGAGGAGAGCATGATGAGAAGATGGAGGAATTACTTTGAGGAGCTAATGAATGACAAGAACAGAAGGGAAATAAGGGTAGAGTTTATAGAATCTGTGGACCAGGAAGTGGGAAAGATTAGTGAGGATGAAGTTTGAAAAACTCTGAAAAGAATGAAGAAGGGGAAGGCAGCAGGACCTGATGTCATACCAGTGGAGGTTTGAAATGTATAGAAGAGATTGACTCACATATGCAATGGCCTATTTGATGGTGAGAGAAATCCTGAGGAATGGAGGAGAAATGTGTTTGTGCTCATTTTTAAGAACAAGGGGGATAAAAATAATTGTAGCAACTTTAAGGGAATATAGTTGATGAGCCACACAATGAAGGGAAATAATTTGGGAGGCTAGACTTAGACAGGAGGTACCACAGATGCCTTCTTTGTTTTAAGGATGATGATGGAGAAGTACAGAGAGAGTCAGAAAGAACTTCATTGTGTCTTTGTGTATTTAGAAAAAACATATGTGAGGGTGCCGACTCCGAGGGAGGAGGTGTGGTGTTGTATGAAGAAAATCTGTAGTGGCAGAGAAGTATTTTAGACTGGTACAGGACATGTATGGGGACATTAAGAAAGTGTTGAGATGTGCTGTAGGAGTGACAGATAGCTTCAAGTTGGAGGTGGGATTAAATCAAGGATTGGCTCTGAGCCCTTACTTCTTTGCTTTGATAATGAACTAATAGATGAGGTCAAAAATATGAGATCAGGCAGGAATCTCCATGGACTATGATGTTTGCAATTAACAATGTGATCTGTGGCAAGAACAAGGAATAGGTGGATGGGAACTTGGTGAGGTGCAAATATGTACTTGAAAGAAGAGGAATGAATGTCAACTATAGTAAGACAGAGTAGATGTGTGTGAATGAGAGGGAGGTCAATGGAACAGTGAGGTTACAAGGCAGAGGTCACAACGATGCAGGACTTCAAGTAATTGGGGTCCACTGTCCAGGAAAATGGGGAAAGTGTTAAAGAGTGAGTACTCCCAGGCAGTGGCACTGACAAAAATACAGGAGAAAGAACTGGAAGAGGCAGAAAAGAAGATGATGAGGTTCTCCTTAGGAGTGACAAGGATGAATACAATTAGGAATGAGATCATCAGAAGTACAGCACAATTTGAACAACTGGGAGATAAAGTTGTTTATCTATTAGAAAGAATAGACTGAAATTATTTGGACATGTCCAGAGGAGAGACAGTGAGTATATTGGTAGAAGGGTGTTAGAAATGCAACTGCCAGGAAAAATGCAAAGAGGCAGGCCATAAAGGAGATATATGGATGCAGTTAGAGAGGACATGGACGTTGGAGTGAGGACAGAGGATGCAGAGCACAGAGGAGGTTGACTCATTGGCTGTGTCTCAATTCAGGGGCTGGGTCCTCATGAGTGCCTCATGAGTGCGCATTTGTCGGCCGCATACGTCATTGCCCCGCGCAGAGGACTGTCCCAATTCGAAGACTCCTCCTCATGCGGCCGAGGAATGCGGCCTACTTCCTGTCGAAATCCAAGGATGCATCCGAGTATCCTTTCTGGCGGAGGCTATCCCAGAATTCGTAGCGCCAGCAGAGATTTCATGGGAATTTCGAGATGGCTGAGCTGGATAACTCAGGGGTGGGACTTTCTGCGTGCAGGGTCGGGACTGCTGCGTGTTGTTGAGTCATCAGCTCGTTCTAACAACAACCTCAGCGCGAGCTGAATCTCATTAAAATTTAACTGCAGAAACGACAAAAAAAATATTTGTTAGCTGAATGTATATTAGTGTTTCTGAGTTTAATGTTTGTTAATAACTGATTACAAATCAGCTTATTTTACACGTGCGTAGCAAGGATTTTCTGAGGGGCGATCGGTTAAAAGATAGAGTGAACCTACAAAAAGCAAGTTGCCCAGTAGCTCTATTGGTTAAGCATTGGCTTGGCATTCAGATCCTTTTCTCGAATCTGGTTCGAATCTCACTCGGTTCGGTTAAAACTTATTTTACGTTTGTCTTTTATTGGATGAAAAAAAAGGAGTTTCACAAACTCCTTCTTTTTAATCTCAGTCCTCATTTTTTTCGAATAATAATAATAATCATTTTATTTAAAAGCGCCTTTCATGACACCCAAGGACACTTAACAAACCAACACAGTGTAATACAGAGCAAACATTATCAGTGACAAATTGAAATATAAAATACATAAAGGATATAAAATGGTAAGATAAAATACATTTAGCAAAGTTAGTGATAAGCTAGTCTAAAGAGATGGGTTTTCAGGGCAGTCTTGAACAGAGAGAGGGAGGTGGTGTTTCGAAGGTCTGGCGGTAGGGCGTTCCAGAGGTGAGGGGCAGAGCAGGTGAAGGCCCTGCTCCCCATGGTGGAGAGGCGGGCAGAGGGTACATGGAGATGTAGTGAAGAGGAGGATCTGAGAGAGCGTGATGGGATGGAGATTTGTAGGAGGTCAGATAGATAAGGAGGGGCAAGGTTGTGGATAGATTTGAACGTGAGAAGTAGAATATTGAAGATGATGCGTGATTTAACCGGGAGCCAGTGGAGCTGCTGCAGAAACTGAATGTTGTATGCTGAAACATACACCAGAACAGAAGTATAGTTCTAGTTTTAGAATAATAGAAATAATGGTTTAAGCAATGAATAGGAACAAAGTTATCCATATTAGTTCAATATACAGTATAGCCATAAATAAACAAAAAGGTAACATAATTTTTTTTATTTTAAAGAGGGCTTTAAAGCTGCATGCTCATTTTGAACTATTAGGTTGGCTGTGAGATGTTTATGTAACTAAAAAGACCAAATGAAAAGGGATTCTTATTTATTTTCGTGAAAAAAAGCGATCATTCCTTGAAGCATGCCTTACATACTAACATTTAAAACAAGGTGATAGACAAATTATATAATACATAGCTATGTTTTATTTTTCTCTTATTTTCAGAATGTTTTTCTACCATGTTATTCTATATAAGTCTACAGGTGTTTGCAAGAAAAAAATCACCAAATATCACCACATCACAGTACTTTTTGTCACTTAACTTTCCTTCACATTGCAACTAATTTAAAAAAGGCATACTTGTCAGCTAGACATGCCAAAACAATGAGAAAAAGTGTCTGCCAGCTGGAAATCCTACTTCATCTTCTTTCAGATTGGAATGCTCTTGTCAAGGGCGGTCACTTTTTCTCCTCTCCCTCTCTGCTTTGCTTTTGCCCTGTCCTGTCTGTGAAACTGCTTACAGCCTCTCTTCTACAAATCTTCAGAATCATAATTTATGGATTTGATCAGTAGGTCCCTCAACACAATTGATAACATTTCTTTGAAGAGAAGACTCTTAGGTGACCCGATTTGCCCTTTTGGCATGCACGCAGCTGGATAACTCATCAACTTGGAATACTTGATGATGTGTCTATCTCTGCTGTCATTCATGAATTTTAAGGATGCATATATAATTGGATTTATGATAAGGTTCCTGTTGTTTTGACTTGGCTGGTTCCTGGTATATCTGCAATCAATGAAGTCATTGGCAGTAAATTTGGACCAGATCAGGCTGCTTGCCTTTACATGATGGCTTGGTTTGTGCCTCAAGCACCCAGACTCAAATGCTTTTGGCAGGATGGATCAGATCTCGGGGATTATTCTCAGGCAAAGTCCATTGGTGTGGTCATTTAATTTGGATGTTTTGGAACCAAGCGGACCAAGACAGACTCAAGGTAGATTTTGTTAAATTTCTTCCTGTCCCCAAAACAATCATGTTTATCTGAATTTGGCTCTCTGACTGGCCTTGACAGGCCACCTTAACTTAAATTCACCTGGAAGTTTTGTAAATCTTTAATGCTCTGCCCCTCCCTCCCCTCCTACCAAGGAATTTCATGGTCTTTTCAGAGGGGCCCAGCTGAATCAACATTAGCCGTGTTTCCATCAAGGTTTCTAGGTGCGCATTTTGAAGTATCGCAGCAGAAAAGCTTAATGGAAACGGCAAAATACGAAGTTACTTCCTGAAATTCGCCAAAAAGTTTATACGCTCGCTTGAGGTGGTTTTTGGGAGCTGCGAAACCGAGCAGCTGCGCAAAACGACAGATGGAAACACATTTGCCGACTCGTGCTGCCGTAGCGCACATTCACGTCACGTGACTGATCAGCTGTTTCCGCTCCGGACAACATGTAACTCGCTAAAACTAGTTGGCATGACAGAATAAATACAACTCGCCCGATAGCAACACGTACCTGAAATATTCTCCCCATTTTGACGAGATGTGTGACCGGGTTCTGTTTTCAACCGCTACTTCCTGTTTACTCTCTGGTCTACTGTAGACATGCGCAGTGCTGACGTCTGACGTAATGACGCTGACGTCTGACGTAATGACGCTGTGCGCGGCTTGGAAAAAGCGCTTCAAGCCAGTAGATGGAAACACTTCTGATCTGCATTAATTTGTATTTACATATTTGCGAGGTAGCTCAAAATTCGAAATGAAAATGGATGGAAACAGGGCTAATCTCTCATTACGAGATTTTTTTTCTTCATAATCACGATATTAACATTCAACCAAAGATTAATAGAATAGAATAGAATAGAATAGAATATATCTTTATTGGCATCGTCATTGCACTGGGGCACAAAACGTCGCAACTGACACACACCCGTTCTTGAGATAAGGACGAGTGTGCGCAGCCGCAGTAGTAATTAAACCGCGCCGTCACAATCTTAGATATGGAAAAAAAGGAAGGTAACATGAAGGTAATCAGTGGTATAACAAAAAAAAAAAAGATCTATCACATTTTGTCATTACAGGACACCATATGATACAGCCAAAAAACTTTACCAGCAAGCACAGTTAAGACAAATCACATTTGTATTTGAGAGCGAAGCACTGAGATAAAGTCCATGAGCTCCGTTCAGATTAGCCAGAGTTCTGATGACGACGGAACCAGACAGCCTTATCTGACTTAGGCCCTGTACACACATAGACTGCTGTTTGAAAAACGAATATCTGCACACAAAAAACCATCTCTGTACATGCATGTTCAGATATTTAAAATGTTTCTCTACATGTCCCGTTTATTTTCACCACAGAGCATTGTAAAGAATATGCTGAACCCATAGGTGGCAGTGTAGTGCTGTCATAACCCTTCAACTCAGCCACAACTTCCTGTTATTTATTTATTTATTTCATTTGTGTTGACAGACCGCGAGGTTAAACTACTATTAAATACCGTGTTGGAGTACAAAGTTAATAAAACGCAGGAAAATGTCGACTGGGAATCATGTCAGAGCAGGTATGTTGACATTTTAGTGCTTTTTTTTCGCCGAGCATGTGACGTCAGCACCGCTCCAACTGGAGCACAAACCTCCGGTTCTGAAAGTCCACACGCAGACTCGAACGCAGAGAAATCTCAAATCTCCACTTTGGTCTGAGTTTTTTAATTATTCATTTATAGTTACATCAACCAGAGTTCACTTGTGGATGATAGACCAAACCGCACGATAAACTGTTTGGTTTTACTAATATCCGGCTACGTGTGTACAGGGCCTTAGGGCACACAGAAAGTTCTCCGAGGAGGGAGGGGGAGGGTGTTGCAGTAGTTTCATTCTTCAGTTGCTTCTACTCTGGAGAATTTGTAGTCAGCTTGTCCAAATCTGCTCTGGAAGTCTGATTAGATTAGCATGATTTATCTTCAGGGCAGGCTCACAGTGTACTTTCTGTGGCCTTGAGTCTATATGGCCGTCCAAAATCCAATACACTCCAAATTATGGGAAGCTTTTCACCGGCCATAGCTATGAGTCATCCCCCAGATGTAACCCTCCTGGCTGCATATGAGTCCCAAACATTACCGGTGGTCTGCAGTCCTCAGTGGCCGCCTCCACTTTGCGGTTCAGTTCATAAAGCAGCTGATTCATGGAGGTCACAGCACGAATCACACTCTTGTTTTGAGAAGGGAGCTTCGACAGCGCGTTGATTACCGCGGAAGTCTTCCTGATTTTCCAATAGAAGAGAACTCCACACAAGCCAAAAAGCAGAGCACCTGCCATCATAAATCCAATTATGAATAAATCCTCCACATCTTCGACAGAAAGCACGTTCAAGCATAACATCTTCCATTCTCCCCAGGAATCCATGATATGCCCAGCTGGATGTGACTGCAAAGGGCAAGCCGGTTCCCCAGGACCAGAACACTTCGTAGAAATTGTTTTATCAATAGAGTTGACAGCCCACAAAACCAGATCCATCTTCAATTTGCGTTCGAGCGAGCACTGAAAAACTGCAGACAAGACAAAGTGGCCAAGCAGGGAGAGGAAAACTCGGGAGGGAAGGAGCGGAGGAGAAAAGCTGCTGCTTCGTCTACAGTCGGAAGTGAATAAGAACGTGTTAGGATTTTTTTTGTCTCCAAACCCTATGTGTCATTTTTCACCACATTTTATTGTCTGTCCAAACAGGTCTCAATTGTAAATGAGTCTTCAATGCTCAATGTGACTTATCTGTTTAAACAAAGTTTGACTGAATGAATGAAAGGCTTCTGGGTGTTGTTGTCAGAGAAATATGGCTTGTGCTGTTAGAATTGGAGGGTTATGTGCATTTTGGAGTAACAGCCATATTTATTTTCTTGAACGTTACTTTTTATACCCTGATGCATGCTCAATAATCCAGGTAGAAAAATCTGTTACTTTTTATACATTTTGTAATAACTTCAATCCTTGAATCCTGAGAGATTATTTCTGAGGATTTTTCCTAACACAAGAATTTGTAGGATCGGTTAGTGCTCAGAGTATGTCTTGTTAATGGCTGAATAATACGTCAGCGCGTCAAATTTTAGCTCAATATTGGTCAAATTTACCAAGTTAAACCAAACCTCCCAGAACATGGTCATAAAAGGAAATGCAACCCCATGTTGATCAAACAGATACATTGGATGGTGGAAAAAGAGCCAAGGAAACCATCCAAAACCATTCGAACCGAACTCCAAGGTCAAGGTACGTCACTGTCTGATTGCACCATATGTCACAGTTTGAAAGGTAATGGGCTTCACAAAGAAGACCTAGACAGATTCTGAAAAAAAAGACACAAATTCATCAGCATGTATGTTGACAGTCCACAGTTTCTGACACTGATCCTTAAAAACTGGAGTGTTTCGGGCCATCATCTCATTTTGGCCACATTGTTAGTTATGGAACATCCATCCATCCATCCATCCATCCATCCATCTATCCATTATCTTTACTAGATTCTTCCTTTTTGGGTTGTGGGGGTCATTGGTGCCCATGTCCAGCCATCACTGTGCGAGAGGCAGGGGACACCCCGGACAGGTTTTTAGTCTGTGGAAGAAACTACAAAAAAAAAAAGAACATCCATGCACAGAGCATGCAAACTCCACCCAGAAAGGTCTTGAGCTGGGATTTGAACTGGGGCAATCTGCTTGCTGAGTTGCTGCAGCACTACGAACTCCGCCACCATGCCACTTTAACTGTGGAATGGTACCAACAAATTTGTATGTGTCTGTACATCCAGTGATTTATTTCTGAAAGTTTCAATAAAATCCATCCAGTGGTTCATGAGCAATTGTGTTAACAAACAACCCCTCACTCCCCCACATACAGAGGCAATGACATGATCACCTACCACAATGCAATTTCTGCACTTTTCTAATCTTTTGCAAACAGACAAAGTGCTCCTGGCTGGCCAAACAAGGTTACATAAATCTTTGAAAGTCTGTGCTGCAAATACAGTAATGGCTTTTAAATGATAATGTTTTTATTTATCTTTTTTTTTTTACAGCGAAACAACACAAGTTTACTGTAAATTTGTTTTAAAGATTAGCACAGAAAAACAGACCTACACTGGCTCCGCTCTCAAGGTGACTTCTGTGATCACATTTTATTCTGCAACTCAGGATAAGGAAATAGTAGAATGTTTTGCTTTTAAAAGATAGGGCAATGTCAAGTGAAAACGTTAATGTGGAAAAAGGTCTGGCTTTTAAAAAAAGTGCTAATGTCATCCTCCTGGCCTTTTACTACTAATAATGCATGATGTTACTAGCAAAACAGAAGAATGACTCGCTTGTACTGACATAGCATGTGTAAGTGCATGCATATCTTTGCACATTAGACATACTACAAATACCTGCACTAACCTTTATGAGGACTGTGGAGTTCATAACTACAAAAAAAACTGTTTTATTGAACCAACTTCACTCCCCAAGAGCTCTCCCTCTGCTTCTTAACTGTATTGCAGAGTGAATGAAAAGTGAAAGAGTGACAGGCAGGTGATGAGGTTCATCCACCAATCTCAGATTAGCTTTATTAAAAATGTACCAAGGACAAATAGAGGATGTTGTCTTGGATCTCTCGGGAGGCTAGATGAACTCTGAAAGGCAAGAGCCTGCCTTTCAGGTTTGGACAGCACTGATCCAGGAGTGCTCATGCAAACACAAACACAAAGGGGGTTGAGGGCGGTTGGGGGAGCAGGGTGGGTGTCTTAGCATTAGTTCTTTGAGTGTGGAAAATGTGCCAATGAGATGAAACAGAGGTGGATGAAGGAAAGTCAAAGAGTCCCACTGAGAGATGAAGAATGAAAAGGAAAGACATGCTGGTGAGTAAAAGGAGGCTGTGTGTGTGCGCTTTGGAGGGTGCGGGCACAATCACGTTCGGGAGAGGTTAATTGGAGGTTGTGGCATGATGATATGATTCAGAGAGATCATTAGCATTCCAGAGCTAAATATTAATGACGCCAGTGTTCAACTTCTGCTGCAGGAACACACTGCTGCTGCACGGCGGCCCGTCGCAGGCAGAGTCAGAGGAGCAGAAAAGCCAAATCTTCAAAACTCTGGCGTATTAGCCATAAATGTTTCACACCATCATTAACATACTTTGATAAAGACTTTTTCATCCTGAGTGGTTAGCAGTTTGGGAAGAAAATCTTCTTGGCAAGGTAAATAAAGTGAAAGATCAATGTGGTTATTTGACAATTAAAATCATGAACGACTGTACCCTTTTATGTTTCCCCACAAGGAGAAAGACCCCAAGACAATAGGTTCTGGTTTGAGCTTTCAACATGCTGATGTTGAACATGGTGAATATTGAGTTGAATAGCCCAGGAGCCTCAGTGGCATTGACAGATACGGTGCCGAAGTAATTAATCATGTGAGCACCAAGATCAAAGTTCCTCTCCAGAAACTCGCGCTGTCGGGGCTACTTAGCATTTTTGCATGCATGCCCATGCATTTCCAAGCATGCACACATGTTTACCTGCTTTTTACTCACAAATCCCACCCCAATCCCCACCCCCTCTGGACAACCTGCTCTGCATTGTTAGTTATTTATGGCAGCAGATTGAAGGCCTGGGCCTTTGAATGCGTTCACAGACATGAACTACAATAAGTGGCTTTGAAATCCATCGTGGCATAGTATTAAAGAATTTCTCCTATTAGTGAGCTGGCAAATGCTCACTGGAATGGGGACAGCTTACATGAATCACAGCAGATACTCATTGTGTGTACATCTGTGTAAATGTGTCACACACACACACACACACATGCATATGTGCGTACACATAGTGTGTGACTGTGTCTATTCAAGAAAGCCCTTTTAAGAGGGAATCTAGGAGGATGGAAAAAAGGATTGCAGAGAGAACACATTACTCTTGAGGTATAGCAACACAGGAGCAGATCTACAAAACTATTAATCTCTTCCACTCCCTCTGCCCTCACCCTCCTCCTCCCCTATAGCCGCCTCTTTCTATCTGTGCCCTCTTTCTCCTCCTGCCTCTTTTCCTATCGCCTCTTTCTTTCCTTTTTATTTTTTCCTCCAGAGCCCTCCTCTGCATTTATTTCATTTAATCCCGCTCACCTTTCCCCCCTTTTTACATCATTCCCATCCATTTCTTTCACGTCGCATTTCCTGACTTGGTGCCGTTCCCTCACTCCCATACACTTCCCTCACCTTTTATCACTCTTTGTCTCCATCACGACTTGCTTCAGTCACTTCCCTCCCTCCCACCTGCCCTGTACCGTGTCCATTTTTCACAGCTTCCTCCTCCTTTAGATCTCATCTTCTCTGTGTATAATCTGTGCTTTTCTCAATCTTTTGCTCATTTATTCTCTGTCTCTGTGGCCCTTTCAATCTCTTGCTCTTTAACCTTCTCTGCCTCTCTCTCAGATGTGGCTCATCCTTTTTAACTCCCCGCTGTTTGGCCTTTCTGCAGTTTGTTGTCATGAATCAGACTCAAGTCCCGCATGTGGTCAGACTTTGAAAGACACAGCTCTGCCTGAATGTAACTGAACAAAAGTCATTTCTACAAAAAAAAACTTGTAAAGGCACACATGAACTTTCCGTGGTCACAGCTGAAGCAGTTCTGACTCAGTAGCTGTGGCTGCATGGGGTTCTGCTACAGCAACCCACTTCTTGGCACCACTATTACATCTTCTGGACCCCCCTCAAATCTGCTGTCTTTGTTGCCTCACATGTCCCCTTCCGCCTCCACACACCCCTCCTTCTCCACGATTATGACCATCCCCCTCTTTTCTTCTGCTTTTTCTTAATTCTCCTCCACAATTAGTATGCTTTGTGTTTGACCACTGTAAGCCAGCTGTTCTCTCCCACACCCTGTCTGAGTCCTCCCACTCAACAACCTCCCACCCCCCCTCTGAAGACCATACTCACCCAGCCTTGACCCCATTGTCTGCAGAGAAGGGTGCACCTGATTATTCTCACTCTGCATCAACGCCCCATGTCTTGCGTGGACACACTTGCATTCATCAGCATCACTTCACTTTCCCACCTCAGTACCCACACTTCTGCTAGTAACACTCAGGTATTGGCTCTGTACGCACCCCCCACACACACATACACACACACTGATGCTGCACGTCTTCTCGGACCATCTCCTACACTTGAGCTCCAGCGATGCAGCCATGTGTCAATGTATCCCTCCACTGCTCCATTCTTATCTCCCCAAAGACTTTTTTCTGCCTCTATGATCACTTCCCTCCCATTCTCTACAAAGAAACACAATCCCACCACCACCACCCAAACCCCCACTCCTGTTTTGCTTCTTGTCTCCCTTGTGACCTCTTTAATCTCACTCCACTCCCACTCAGACAGAGAACCACAGGTTTTCTTTCTTTGCCCCTCACTTGGCCCGAAATACGTAGGCCTTAATGCAGCTGCTCCAAGCTAATAACAGATTTTTGTTTAGTGATTTAACAAGATAAAACAGTGTCCTAGGTAGAGCGTATACTGCAACATACTCACCAGCTCATGGACAGTGATGATTTTCTTCAAACACTTTCTTCTCAACCAAGGCCCCCAAGGTTGAAAACACAGATACATTATTTACGTTTTTCCTCTGGCTGTCCTTGCTCTTAGAAAAAAATGTCACTTTTTTTTTGTGTGCAGAAAACTCACTAAAAATATTTCCACTTAGAGTTTTTTTTATTACAAATTAGCTTTCTTAATTTGTCTTTGGAGCAAGAGTCTCATTTAATGCAAAACACAATTCCACTGTACTGATACAGTAGAACACCGGCTCTTAGTGTTAACATGACTGGGAAGGAAAAGTATTTATGTAGAGTTAACAAGACAATTAAAAATGAAAACTTAAAGGACACACACGATTCGGGAAATTAAATGTATTAGTGCAGATGAGTAGAGAGAGGTGTGAGTCAAGGTCTGCTTCCTGGATCAGCAGGTGAGGAAAGAAGACACTGCTGCCGTTGAATGCCCTTTAATTAGGATAATCACAAAACAAAAGAGAATTGCATTATTTTTTCATCTCTTTGACACTTCCTACTTGTTTGTCCCTGTGAACCTCCACACGCACACTCATCTTCTCATTCTCTTTGTCTCACAGTGTCTCTTTATACTCTTCCTCCCCCTTCATGCCTCCACCAGACACACAGGCCTGCTTTACCGCTGAAAGTGCTACATTATTAATTGACCTGCAGAGTGCGGACACTGAAGAAAGCACTCATGGTTTTAGATGCACATCGAGCTGCTCAAAACAGTGCATGCACACCAATACGCAAACACTCTCAGAGGCATGAGCACTTGCACAAATGGATGATGCACTTGAACATGCACGTTGTGCATGTGGAGGTTCCTCTTTTTTCTGGTCTTGTTTTTGTTGTTTGCTGGTATACAGCATGCATATATTCTGTCTGATCTCATCATACATGTTAAGTGACGCCTGGGGCAGCTCCCCTCTGAGGCTTTGCTAATACCTTGGGTGTGATCACAGGCTGGTTCCAGTGTGCACCACTTCATGTTCCTTCGCCTTTGTTTGATGTCTTCTTCGGGTGTGCGTTAGACTTTTGTTGGTGTGCTTGTGTGTGTGGATCAGCAATAGCCTTTATAATTAATGTCACATGAACTTTATAGTAAAAGTCATTGATAAAGCAACTTTAGACATTACACAAACAAACCCATAAAGCAAGTCATAAAAGTGACATAAAATAGCCATATTTTACTCTATTTTATTTCAGTCAAATTAGCTAAACAGGCTGATAATTAGACTGTTTTTAGCTAATAATAATTAATGTCAGTGCCAGAGGCTGTTAACAAACCACTTATATTTATTTGATGAAAGAAATGTTTGTTTTTCCACGTCTTTGTTGTACCTTCATTCTTATCTGCACTGTTGTTGGAGCTGTTCTGCAAAAAATAAAGATTTAAACACTATAATAAAAATCACAGTCAGCCCATATGTATGTAAACGGCCTAAATTGTATTTACCTGTAAGCTTAGCCATTGGTTATGGAAATGTGTGATTTTCACGCCCCGTTAACCAAACACGGGTGCTTCAATATTTGACAGATTCACACATTCAACGCGTTTTATCCTCATTGGTCACAGCCATAATCTTAAGTCTTGTGATTAGACACGGAGATACTGCTAAAGAGCTTTAATTGCTTGGAGGCTTTAGTGCTTGTGTCTTTTTGCTGCAAGGGACTTTCTGTGCCCGTGTGTGTGGGGGTGTGTTCGTTTTAGCATTTCAGCTCAACAACTGTCTGTTTGAAAAGTTCAACACTGGAGCCATTGCTACTGTTTTCATTTTGCCAGTTTTTTTTCTCAGCACAGCCTCAGAAATGCATAAATTTACATCTAGAAGATTCGCAGCTGTGACTTTTAAGACAAAAGAGATCCTACACAACTGATGCTATTTTTGGATATCAAACTTAGTGTGTTTATCAAGATAACATTAAGCAAGATAACATTTTATAAGATAAACTGTAAAGTTTAAGATGACTCAAAAGCTTGCTGTGTTAGTTACTGTATGATCTTATTATTATTATTGCTAATAATAATAATGATATTATTATTATTATTATTGTTGTTGTTGTTGTTGTTGTTGTTGTTATTATTATTATTATTGTATACTTTTTGTAAGGATATAGATTGAGAAACACAAGTGCAGCTATAAAGAGAAAAATAAGAATCCCCCAACTACAAAGTTCAAGTTCGAGGTTCTTTATTTTCATTCACATCACATGTGGTGCATAAGGTGGAACAAAATTGTGTGCTCAAGATCCCAGTAACACCCCAAAATAGCAAAAATATAAAGTATTAAAAAATAGTATACAAGGATCTAAGCTATACATTAAACAGTATTAATGTTAAATAATATGATATATTAAACATTATCACAATACAATATTATGGTACTGGAGTATTGGTGCAGAGGTTAAAGAAGGAGGACTTGTGATCGGAAGATCGTTGGTTCAACTCCCGGTACTGACAACATCAAAGTGTGGGCGGGAAGGGTGAAGCACCCATACCTGCCTCCACCCTCATTTGCCCCACTCTGGACCCTTGAGCAAGGCCCTTAACCCCCACAATCTGCTCCGCTGGGTGCCCTAGAGCAGCTCTCTGCTCCACACAGAGGGCTGTGGTAGCTCACTGGTCTGTGGGTGCATCAGGAAGGGCATCAGGCATAAAAATAATTGCCAAGTCTTCATGCGACAGTTTTATGTGGCGACCCCTGAAGAAGGGATCAGCCGAAATGAGAAAAAAAAGTACAAATAGTACAACGGCTCCCAAAGCTGTTTGGCCTCAGAAGGTTTCGTGACTCAACCTTAAAATTCAATATGGCAGACTTAAATTTTTATTTTTAATTTCAATAATCCTGGCACACACAGAGTACCATCCAGCCACAATAAGTAACATTTTGTTGCAGCGTCTAAATTCCCAGAATGCAGAGAAATCCATAATAATTAAAAAATTGAATTGCAAATATTAGTTAATATAATAATAGACTAACTAATATTAGAAATTAAAGTCTAAAAGTATTAATATTATCTTATCTTATCTAATATAATATTATTATTATATTATCTAATAATAAGAAGGTGGGCCTGTGATCGAAAGATCGCCGGTTAAACTCCCGGTACCGACAACATTAAACTGTGGGTGGGATTGGTGAAGCACCCACACCTGACTCCACCCTCATTTGACCCACTCTGGGCCCCTGAGCAAGGCCCTTAACCCCCACCATCTGCTCCCTCGGATGCCCTAGATGCAGCTCTCTGCTCCACACAGAGGGCTGTGGTAGCTCAGTGGTCTGTGGTTGTGTTGGGAAGGGCATCTGGTGTAAAAATAATTTCCAAGTCTTCGTGTGACAGTTCACTGTGGCGACCTCTGAGGAAGGGAGCAGCCGAAAGAGAAAAAAAGTTAGTCTAACCATCCATCCATCCATCCATCCATCCATCCATTTTCGTCCGCTTATCCGGGGTCGGGTCGCGGGGGTAGCAGCCTAAGTAGGGAGGCCCAGACTTCCCTCTCCCCAGCCACATGGAGCAGCTCCTCTGGGGGAATCCCAAGGCGTTCCCAGGCCAGCCGAGAAACATAGTCCCTCCAGCGTGTCCTGGGTCTTCCTCTGGGTCTCCTCCCGGTGGGACATGCCCGGAACACCTCACCAGGGAGGCGTCCAGGAGGCATCCTAACCAGATGCCCGAGCCACCTCAACTGGCTCCTCTCGATGTGGAGAAGCAGCGGCTCTACTCCGAGTCCCTCCCGGATGACTGAGCTTCTCACCCTATCTCTAAGGGAGAGTCCAGACACCCTGCGGAGAAAACTCATTTCAGCCGCTTGTATCCGAGATCTCGTTCTTTCGGTCATAACCCAGAGCTCATGACCATAGATGAGGGTGGGAACGTAGATCGATCGGTAAATTGAGAGCTTTGCCTTTTGACTCAGCTCTCTCTTCACCACGACAGACCGGTACAGCACCCGCTTCACTGCGGACGCTGCACCTATCCGCCTATCGATCTCACGCTCCAGTTTTCCCTCATTCGTGAACAAGACCCCGAGATACTTAAACTCCTCCACTTGGGGCAGGACCTCCTCCCCGACCCGGAGAAGGCATGCTACCCTTTTCCGGCTCAAGACCATGGCCTCGGATTTGGAGGAACTGATCCTCATCCCGGCCGCATCACATTCAGCTGCAAACCGCTCCAGCGAAAGCTGTAGATCACGATCTGATGAAGCCAATAGGACCACATCATCTGCAAAAAACAGAGAAGCGATTCTAAGGCCACCAAAACGGATCCTCTCAACACCTTGGCTGCGCCTAGAAATTCTGTCCATAAAAGTTATGAACAGAATCGGTGACAAAGGGCAACCTTGGCGGAGTCCAACTCTCACCGGAAACGAGCCTGACTTACTGCCAGCGATGCGGACCATGCTCTGACACCGGTCGTACAGGGACCTAACAGCCCATATCAAAGGGCCTGGTACCCCATACTCCCGGAGTACCCCCCACAGAACCCCCCGAGGGACGCGGTCGAATGCCTTCTCCAAGTCCACAAAGCACATGTAAACTGGTTGGGCAAACTCCCACGCACCCTCCAGGACCCTGCTGAGGGTGTAGAGCTGGTCCAGTGTTCCACGACCAGGACGAAAACCACACTGCTCCTCCTGAATCCGAGGTTCGACTATCCGACGGACCCTCCTCTCCAGAACCCCTGAATAGACCTTACCAGGGAGGCTTAAGAGTGTGATCCCCCTATAGTTGGAACACACCCTACGGTCCCCCTTTTTGAATAGGGGAACCACCACCCCAGTCTGCCAATCCAAGGGAACTGCCCCCGATGTCCACGCGATATTGCAGAGTCGCGTAAGCCAACACAACCCCACAACATCCAGAGCCCTAAGGAACTCAGGACGAATCTCATCCACCCCCGGAGCCCTGCCACCACGGAGCTTTTTAACCACCTTGGCGACCTCAGCACCAGAGATTGGAGAGCCCGACCCAAAATCCCCAGGCTCCGCTTCCTCAGTGGAAGACGTGCCAGTAGGATTGAGGAGGTCTTCGAAGTATTCCGCCCACCGACTCACAACATCCCGAGTTGAGGTCAACAGCACGCCATCCCCACCATAAATGGTGTTGGTCGCGTACCGCTTTCCCCCCCTGAGACGCCGGATGGTGGACCAGAATCGCCTCGAAGCCGTACGGAAGTCATTCTCCATGGCCTCTCCGAACTCCTCCCACGCCCGAGTTTTTGCCTCAGCAACCACCCGAGCCGCATGCCGCTTGGACTGCCGGTACCTATCTGCTGCTTCCGGGGTCCCACAGGCCAAAAAGGCCCAATAGGACTCCTTCTTCAGCTTGACAGCATCCCTCACCGCCGGTGTCCACCACCGGGTTCGAGGGTTGCCACCACGAAAGGCACCAACAACCTTGCGGCCACAACTCTGATAACCACACCCCTCCAGGTCTCACTGTCATTGCCCACATGAGCGTTGAAGTCCCCCAGTAGAACAAGGGAGTCCCCAGGAGGCGCACCCTCCAATACCCCCTCCAAGGACTCCAAAAAGGGTGGGTAATCTGCGCTGCCGTTTGGCGCATAGGCACAAACAACAGTCAGAGCCCGTCCCCCCACACGTAGGCGAAGAGAGGCTACCCTCTCGTTCACCGGGGTGAACCCCAACGTACAGGCACCAAGATGGGGGGTGAAGGAATCAGTTTTGGGTGTTCAAATGAGCCAGGCGTCTCTTGAAGCAAATATGATTTATTGAAAAAGATACAGGTTAACAGAATAAGCAGACAACATTTCGATCAATGTGCACACGATCAGAGGATTCATTGAAACAGACCTGTCGCTCGAAGTCTTCTCAAGGAATGCCAGCTCACCCTTCTTGGTGTGAGATATCATAAAATGTTTTGGGCTCCTTCTGTTGTCTCATTGGTCAGCCCAGAGCCATATAAAGTGAGAGTTGCGACACTTCCATAGTGTTCCGTTGTAAGAATGGAATGCGGAAGTCACGTGGGTCATGGAGGGGGCGATTTGTTCCATGGCTCTGTTTAACAGATGAGTCTGCCTGCAGTAGCGCTCCGTCGCCGCCAGAGGGCGCAGCTCCACAAGGTTTCCATAGCCGTTGTTTGGAACGATTGACCACCTCTCGGCGACATCAAAGAGTGTCGGAACTCTCTATATATATGGCTCTGGGTCAGCCTAAAGATAGTTCCCTTGGCAACAGAGATTTATAGCAGGCCCCAAGGTCTCTGGGCCTCTTTGTTTCAGAGGAGTTTAGATTCAAACTAGTTTCCTTTGCTATGTTTACATTTATGTTTATCCTGTGAACATTCTGTGTCATGTCTAAGTGTGTTGCATAAACTAAGTGTATTTCTGATGTGTGTGTTATAATAAAGATGTACCTGTTCTTTAGATCAGCCAAATTCTGTGTCTGTTTGCCCTCCCCCTCTGGAATGTGTTGACCTCCGAGAGCTGCTCAAAGCTGCAGGTCTGCTCAAAACTGCAGGTCTGTTTTCCTGCACACCGGTAAGATTATCATGTGCACAGTGTATTAAGCATCTAAACATGATTGTATAAAACCTTTGTGATTACATGAAACACAGTTGTGAATGAGAATATAGGTTTAATCATAATAACGTATATAATGGTGATTTATCCTTCATCGGCAACGAGTATGCCCACTCCTGCTCGGCGCCTCTCACCAGGGGCAACTCCAGAGTGGAAGAGTGTCCAACCCCTCTCAAGGAAACTGGTTCCAGAGCCAGAGCCATGCGTTGAGGTGAGTCCGACTATTTCTAGTTAGTTAGTCTAACAATTATTTTATTTTTTCTAATTGCAACTAGAACATAGTTATGCTGAGTCTGACGCTATTCCCAGATTAAAGTTTCATAAATAGAACTCAGCATACATCAGAACAGTTGATTTAATTTATGCTAACAGCACAATATGATAATGTTCTTATCAAGATCCTTATGGATATCTGTCTTATCAATATCTTTCTATGTAATAATCTTTTGACTGCTGCACTATTTGGCTGTATTGTGTGTTACTACCTTACCATCATGATTCAATTAATCTCAATGTTACTCACTACCTGTGCAATAACCTGTCACAAAACCTGTGCAGTATATGTTATGTGCATTTTATATCATGCACATTTAAGCTAATATTACTATCTATGAAATACTTATTTATACAAATTCATCCTACTTGACCTTGTGTTAATCTGCATATGACAAATAAACAACTCAACTTAACTTAACCAGTCCCCAGCCACCAAATTTCTAGTAGCTCACTGAATTAGTTTTACCCATGTCTTGTTCCCCCTCGTGTTCTTTTCATGTTCACATGTGTAGTTTCAGCAGTAAGTTTTGCAACCACGTCAGTTTGTTGTTTTGTTTTTGTTGTTTAAATAAATGTTTTATTTCCACCTAGACTATCTGCATTTGGGTCGTATGCACCACCGACACAGATCAGTGTCTTCACCCTCAATTGAGATTATGGCATCAGAGTTACAACTGGCATCCCACCCTAGTCCTGGTAGTATTTTTATTTAATCATTTTACACTTAGAAAATGTATGTGAGATGCCCTGTTTTGTGACTTTGATATTCAAAATGGTGGTGTAAACCACTCCATGGTGGGCTGACAGTGTTATATTGTAATGAGTCAATTGTCCATACACTAAAAAGTGAGACTGAACAACATATCAAAAATATATTCATCACATTATCTGTGGCTTCAGTGTGAGTATTGCAAACAACTGGTTGGACTGTAATAAATCAAAAGTTATTAGAATCTGTATGTCAATGATACATTTAGATAATCTGATGGACTCTCACTCATAGACCTGGTTTAGATAGTGGCCTAGACATTACAGTACATTGAAATGTGAGTTTATATCAAATAATATAATTCTCACAATAATCATCTAAAGTATCCAAATTGCTTCTCTAATATTGTGCAGCTCCACTAGAAGAAACACATCCACCCACAGACACACAACAAATAAAATGTCATCCAGATAACAAAAAATTGTTGAGGCATATTTATAGTACTGCACACATATCAGAAAAATCCTAACAATAGAAAAAACTGACAGATGTTGGAAGCACACAAAAATACAGACCAAAGATGCTGACGAGCAAGCCTGCTGCTGAAGAACCACCCACCTGATTGACAGAAAGGTCAGCAGGGGTGATCTTATGTCCTCACTTTCACCCCAGTCCTCTCTCTCCTGTTTTCTCACCCCTCTGAGAGCAATAGAATACTCCCTTAAATATAAATCAGAGGAATAGCACCCAGTCAGAAGTCTTAGCTCTCCCCAGTAGTCTCATCAATCACCACCACAACCTGCCCACCACTCTGTCTTCATCAGTCACCTTGTCTTCTTCCTCTGCTTTCTTTGCCCACCCATTATACCTAAATGCATTTTCAACCACAGTTTCTCCTATATTGGTATGATCTGCACCTACTGACAGTGAATACTGTACTAGAACAGAGCTCAGTCACAAAATACAATGCAGACTTGTGTAACTGCAGTGAGTCAGAAAGCACTGGGAATTTTTCTGACATTCTATTGGGTCTTGATGTCAACAATAATTTTAGACTCGATAGATTATGTCACAAGCAAGTGACCCATAAATACAACGTCTGGACAAGAAAATGCCACAAACAAGCATACTAAGCATGAGAACAAACTTGATCTTGAAGCTTGCTGCAATTTTATATCACGTGAATAAATAAATAAAAAGTTGCATCTTACCTATGATCTATTCATAAACCTAACCATGTATTTATGCATTCTAAATCAAATCAAACAGGAAAAAAATCATTTAAACAAAATCAAGCATAGACATAATATAAAAATGTACTCTAATTGGAACTTTGACAAACAGTACATATTACCTTCATAATAGACCTTAAAGGAGAAATGAAAAGTGTTTTTAAGCTAATACGGGGCGGCCGTGGTGTAGTGGTAATGGCAGTCGTCTCCCAATCGGAAAGTTGGCGGTTCGACTCCCGGGACCCGCACCATGTGTCGTTGTGTCCTTGGGCAAGACACTTAACCCTGAGTTGCTCCCGGTAGGACTGGAAAGCACCTTGCATGGTAGTCTGCCGCCACCGGTTTATGAATGTGTGTAGCATTCAATATATGTGTAGCACTTTGAGATTTTCAGTAATGAAAAGTGCGTTATAAATTGAATTAATTATTATTATTATTAATAGTAGTCTAATGAAAAGCATAAAATAAGCTTGTTGAGACATTTTCACAAGTCAAAAATGTCATCCTAACTCAAATTTAGAATAGAATAGAATAGAATATATCTTTATTGGCATATTTGCACCAAGGTACAAAGTTTTGCAATTGGCGCGTGCACCATCCGAAGAGGGACGTACGCACGGAAGCCGCAGCAGTATAAAACCGCACCACCAACAATCAGATATGAAAAAGGAACATACAATCGGGAGTAATAAGTGGTATTCAAAAAAGAATCTATCACAATTTGTCTTAGGACACTCCATGATAAAGTCTAAAAAACTCTACCAGCTTTAGCACGAATAAAACAAGACATGTTGCGTTTCATGGCAAGCATTTGCAAAGTGAAAAAAAATCTCATCCGGTGTTTTTGACACCCCTCCCCCCGCCTGCTCTTGCTCCCAGGTATGACGTAGGTCATGCCACGGTTGTCCCTCATACAGTATTGTATAGCTTCATTTATATTGTAAACAAAAAAACATTTCATCACATCAAACTGACAATTAAGTTACATTTGGTCATAATTACCTCAACACCTTTTTTACATTGCTGATTTGTAAAAAAAAAAAAAAAAAAAAAATTTGATACTTAGATCCTCCTAAAATGAGCAGTTCCAGAGATATGTACGGGTGAGCGCTTGGTGTTATTTACGTTCTAAAATAAGCTGATTTGTAATCATTTATTAACAAAAATTAAACTGAGACACACTCTTAAAAAAGGTCAGCCAATAAATATTTTTTTAGGCGTTTCTGTAGTTAAATTTTAATGAAAGTCAGCTCACGCTGAACAGCGGAAATGCTTTCTAGGGGTGCGCGCTTGGTGTTATTTACGTTCTAAAATAAGCTGATTTGTAATAATTTATTAACAAAAATTAAACTGAGACACACTCTTAAAAAAAAGTCAGCTAACAAATATTTTTTAGGCGTTTCTGTAGTTAAATTTTAATGAAAGTCAGCTAGCGCTGAACAGCGGAAATGCTGTCTACGGGTGCGCGCTTGGTGTTATTTACGTTCTAAAATAAGCTGAATACTTTTGTAGGTTATTCTAATTAGGCTATTTTTCTACTAAACACTTTGAGACTTAAAGGTGCTATGTGTAACTTTCTGTAGAGCACAAAACTTAGAAATATTTTCAACAGGCAAAGCATTCTGATCCCTCCCCCTCAGAGCCATATATGGCTCTGCTCCCCTTGCTCTGCTGAAATTCAAATTCAAGCTCTGTTTTTATTGGCTGATTCAAATTCAAGCTCTGTTTTTATTGGCTGGTTACAAACTCTGTTTTTATTGGCTGGTTAACGGCGGGTCACTCTGTGTTTTTAGTGTTTTTATAAATGCTGATAGAGAAGCAAGGGGACTATAGTTTTTTTCAGAGATTACTTTGTCTAACACCAGTCTGTCAGAAGATAGTGATAGAGTGAAGAAATATGTTAAAAATATATTGTTAGAAAAGTTACAGACTGCACTACAGAGTTACATAGTGCAGCTTTAACCTTCAGTTTGATGTCATGCATGAGGTCACGGATAAACACAGCATCCCTGGGCCTCGACACGGACAATGTGAAGCTGCTAACGTTAGCATGCGGCGCTAACATGCGATGGCTAACGCACGGCTATTCGTATTTCTAGGATAGAAATGCCCATTAATGCACTAAATCACCAAACTGTTTTTGACAAACTAAAGTGATATGGGGGGAGGGGAGATCAATTCTTACCATTCCACATTGCCAACTCTGTCATTGGGCTCGTCAGAATTCTGAAATCCAGCTTTCGGTTCAGGTTCAAACTGATATGGTTATAAATCCATTACCCACACTAGGTGTTCCTGCATTTCTTCGGATTCAAAAAAGTATTCTGCTTCCATTTTAAATGCCAGACAGCAGGACAGTAATGATGGATTTGTAGCTTCAGTGTTATTTAGAAAGTAGCGCGGAGGACAAATATGCGTAATTTCCATCAAATATGCGTCATTTCCTTCCTTTTGAAAAGGAATATATTTTTCCTTTCCTTCCTTTTGGTGTTATTTCCTTCCGTCAAAAATGACGACCAAACGCAGATCATCTGGTGTTGAAAGCAATGGAATAGTAGTGGGTCTTTAAATGGGATTTGAAAACTAAGAGCGAGGGGGCCTGTCTGATAAGCAGAAGTAACTCGTTCCAAAGTCTTGGGCCTGCTACACCTCTGCGCTTAAGACGAGTTCCTGGAACTGTGAGAAGTAACTAGCCTGGCCCTCGCCTTGCTGCACAGCTCCGCTCAATTCTCATTTCCCTTCACTGCTCAGTCTGGGACTTCTCCCATAGAGAAC
Source organism: Garcialebias charrua (assembly GCA_038048925.1). NCBI lineage: Eukaryota > Metazoa > Chordata > Actinopteri > Cyprinodontiformes > Rivulidae > Garcialebias > Garcialebias charrua. Next base: position 29,726 of record JBBPBX010013052.1, read on the forward strand.
GATTTCTCCGGCTGATTTTTGACCGGACCAATCAGAGAACAGAAGGGGCGGAGTTTTTGGCCCCAACCCACGCCCCCACCTGTCCCAGCTCACAGCCAGCGAGCAGCCGCATGTTCTCATTCAAAGCGATGCAAAGCGATGCAGGACTGTTTTATATGTGACACAAATGTATTAATTTCCCCTTCTTAATCCCTTATCTGGAGTTTTCTTTTGTTTTTTTGGCCAAAAGTCAAGTGATCGCTCCCTCCTCCCTCCTCCTCCTCCTCCTCTCTCTCCGCTGAGTGCAAAGAATAAGGAAGTGCCTCAGGTTGTCACGAGAGAAAAAAACTCGGGTTTTACGTTGTTGCCCGAGTCCCTGCATATTTTCTGGTCTTCTGGTGTGCTGGACCAGCGCTACATGGTTTTATTTTATATTTTTCAAACGTTTTATTAACATATAAACACAGAATATGCAGGTAGCGAGAGAAAATGCAGCAGGGGCGGAGCTGATGTCAAGTTCGGCAGAGCACAGAGGGGGAGGGAGCAGAATGCTTTTCCCTGTTCAAAATTTTTCTAAGATCCAATGGTTTTGTTCCTCAGGCAGAGGCCACGCCTCCAGCAAGAATCGTTTCTCAATGGAGAAAGTCCAGACCCTAGTACGAAGCGAAGTGAAGGACAAGGGTCTGGTTTTAACCAGGCTAAGAAGTAACTGGGCCGCTGACCTCAGAGAACGTGGTGGGACGTAAGGCTGTAACAAATCAGAGAGATAAGGGGGGCAAGACTTTTCAGCGATTTGTAGACATACAGGAGAATTTTGAACTGGATTCGAAGATGAACCGGTAGCTAGTGCAGGGAGGCCAAGACTGGTGTAATGTGCTCTCTTTTGCCTGTACTAGTTAAAATTCGGGCTGCTGTGTTCTGGACCAGTTGTAGTCGTGCAATGGTGGTCTGACTGATACCAAACAGGAGTGAATTGCAGTAATCAAGCCTAGATGTAATAAATGTATTAGGGGTTGAACGAGTACATAATTTTTAACCTCGACATTAACATAAAAAAACTCGAGCGGCGCTCGAGTAGCCGATGACGTCACAGTGTCTTATGATGCAAAATAAATAAATAAATATAATGCATAAAAACGTCTTTACAAAAAGAAAAAAAAGACCAACAAAACATTGGGAGCATTTATTATGCTCCTATCATTTATCATACTGCACATAAGTCATTGGAAAAACAAAACTATTAGTTATTATTATTAATATTAAAAGTGAAAGTAAGGCGCTGAAAACCGAAACTTAAAAAACAAATGGGGCCACAGCCACACCGTACCACAGCCTGCAGTGCTGTGCAATTTAGGTTTACTTTTAGAGATTGTGTTTATAGGTTTTTAATAGCTCTAGAGAGATTAATATTTGTTTCTTTTTCTTTGTGAAACGAGAGAGATGAAGCCGTTTCGGCCGTGTTATATATGTGACCTGCAATGCAACACTGCCCTCTGCTGTCACAATCTACTACGGTGGTCAGAGAAAAGAAAGTCAACAGGATGTTTCAATGAGTAGCGCAATTTATACCTTTTTGACAAGACTGGACCAGCTCCATACATCCGTGCACACAAAGGAATTCATTTTGTAACGTCTACTAAAAGCTAAAAGCTACCCGCGCTCTGTTTTTATCACGTGATGTGACGTACAGACGTTACTGCAACGTGATGCCGTCACTACGGGTAGTCGAGGTGGACAAAAAAGCCTCGATAGAAGTCAAAGCGCTCGATCTGTCGAAAACTCGGTTACTCTGTTAAAGCACTAGTGTGTATTACTGTCTCCAGGTTATTTTTGGATAATATGGGCTTCAGCTTAGACATTCGCCTCAGCTGGAAAAAACAGGATTTAACGATCATGTTTACATGACTGTTGAGTTTCATGGAAGGATCCATTAGCACTCCCATATTTGTGACTTTTTGTTTTTGTGACAGGGCTAGAGCAGAAAGGTCAATGCAGTGGTTCGTGATTGTGTCGTTGAGAGGGAACAACATGGCTTGAAACTGCTTTTCATTGAAACTTAAGAAATTTAAAGCCATCCAGTCCCTGATTTTAGTTAGTTTCTGCTGTTATTTGTATCTATATTTTTATTTTATGTTTTCCTATCTGCTGTGCTTTTTGTTTATATTGTACAGCACTTTGGCTGGCCTTGTTGCTGTTTTAAGTACTCTATAAATAAATTGGTATGGTATGGTATGGTATGATATCAGCCAGGATGTCAAGCAGAGGTTGAATAGAGCATGTACCATTGTGTCTTAGGGGGAAGCATATTTGACAGTCATCGGCGTAGAAGTGAAAAGGTATGTTGTGTTTTCTGGAAAATAGAATCAGGTATAAAGAGAATAGGAGAGGACCCATGGTAAATGGTAAATGGAGCTTACTTATATAGTGCTTTCCAGCCCTTATGAGGGGCCCCAAAAGCGCTTCACAGTACCAGCCATCCACCCATTCATACACACATTCATACATTGGTAGCGGTAGTCTGCCATGCAAGGTACTGCCAGTCCTACCGGGAGCAACTAAGGGTTAAGTGTCTTGCCCAGGGACACAACGAGGTATGCAGTGACTGGGGATCGAGCCCGGGACCTTCCGGTCCTGAGCCGGCTGCCCTGCTTCTACACCATCTCGGCCCCTCGGTGTCACGATTCACGCCTGTTAGGTTAGATTTTAACACCACTCTGTACACTGCTTGTTGTTTCTGGATTCTGTTCTGTCTCCTGTCGATATGTCGGTTTAGGTTTGTCTTCATTTTGAAACCGGTTTGTCCTCACCGTTGCGCTGATTAGTTTCAAATCAGCTGCACCTGCTGCTACACCCTTTATAAGCCAGACTCTCACACCAGGTATTTGCCAGACAGTCGAAAACTGTTCACAGCAAGTAGTTATTATTTCTGTCCCTTTTCCTGTTTCATGTATCCTCGTCTCATTGATTTCCTGGTTTCTGACGTCTCGCCTGCCTGTACTCCTGCATCTGCCTTCTCCCTCTCGGATTGTCGTTTTCTGGATTCACGTTACTGACCCTGGATCGCCTCACTTTGTCTCATCGCCTGTCCCTATTTGGATCATCTGCTCTTCTGCGTCTTGGTGTATTCCTTCACCTGCTAGATTACGTCACCCTTCGCTGCGACCGTCTGCACTCCTTCACCGGCATCAGCCCCTCCCGCAGCGGACCTGATCAGCTGGAGTTTCTCCCCGCTCTGAAACCCTATCCATCTGTAACCGTGTTTCCATCCATTTTCATTTCGAATTTTGAGCTAATTTTTGAAATCTCGCAAATATGTAAATACAAATTAATGCGAAGCAGAAGTGTTTCCATCAACTGGCTTGAATCGCATCTACCGGGCCACGCACAGCGTCATTACGTCAGACGTCAGCGTCATTACGTCAGACGTCAGCGTTACGCATGTCTACAGTAAACAGGAAGTAGCGGTTGAAAACAGAACCCGGCCACACATCTCGTCAAAATGGAGAGAATATTTCAGGTACGTGTTGCTATCGGGCAAAATCTATAAAATTACACAGGCCACATTGCTTGTGTCTGTACTTCTCAAATAAAAAATAATAACAATAAACATGCCTTTACATCTTAATTTCTCTTTTTGGATTCATAACTGAACTGGCAACACTGGCAGTAACATGAGTAACATTACAGTCCCCTCATCACAAATACAGGTACACACTTTTTTTTAAGTGTACAGGTGCTGGTCTTAACTTGATTTATTTCAGCAATTCCTTTCAAAAAGTGAAACTTGTATATTATATTAAGTCATTACACACAGACTGATATATTTCAAATGCTTATTTATTTTAATGTTGATGATTATAATTGACAACTAATGAAAACCCCAAATTCAGTATCTCAGAAAATTAGAATGTTACTTAAGACCAATAAAATCCAGGATTTTTAGAAATGTTGGCCAACTGAAAAGTATGGACATGGAAAGTACAAAGTATGCTCATGTGCAGCACTCAATACTTAGTTGGGGCTCCTTTTGCCTGGATTACTGCAACAATGTGGTGTGGCATGGAGCGGATCTGTCTGTGGCACTGTTCAGGTGTTATGAGAGCCCACGTTGCTTTGATAGTGGCCTTCAATTCTTCTGAATTGTTGGGTCTGGTGTAGACATATTTTGGTTTAGATTTTTTTTTTACCAAGTCATATTTTCACCATGTTATTCATACATTTATAAAGGTCATAGTTCCAAACTAAATATTTAATTTACAAGCTAAATATTTAGTTTACAAAACTAAATACTTAACTTGCAAGTTAAGTATTTAGTTAGAAAACTAAATAATTAGGTGTAAATTGAACATTTATTTTCCCAAACAAAACATTTAATTTCCAAAATAAATATGTAATTTGCCAACTAAATATTTAGCCAATCATTCCATTGTTCAACAGGAAATATGAGCTTACCTTTTATTGCTCTATAAAGCTTTCTTATTTTCAGATACTGTTTTCCTGGTTTCTCTTTCCCCTTCATATTATATCATGTTATCATATATAAGACCATGTCATAACACAAATACAAGTTAACCATTACTCGATGGCCAACAATAAGGACTCAGAAACAGCCAGAAGAAGCTAACTGTTACTGATTATGTGCCTTTTGCTGTTTTTTTACCTGATGTGATAGCCATCTTTAATTTCATCACTGGCAGAACTGTGTACTGCTTGTCAAGATCCTGAGGGAAAAAAAATTTTATTTAGCAAAGCCTTATAAAACAAACAAATAATGGTTTAAAGTGTAATTAATGTAATGTATACTCACTGGGCATTGACAGGTCCTTGCACTGAAGCGCTGCACTTGCATAAGCACCTAAAAACATAAGATTATTCAGTGATGCAAAATAATTAAGAAGAAGCAAAAATGTGAGCATTAGCTGTGACAGGTCCTCAAAAACCATAGCAAGCAACTTGAAGCAAGCCCCCCAAAAATAAAAAAACTTGTAGCATTTATGGCTTATTTAAAAGTCCACTGACATCATCTTACAAAAATTTGCATGAAATGATAGAAGATATATATATTTTGTCATTCAACTATGTTTGTTTTTGCAAACAAAATGATACATTAATGAAAATTCCTTTCAAAGTAAGATTACAATTAAAAACCGCTTTTATCTCTGAAAAATCCGACTACAAGTGAATGCAACATTTGTGACATAGGGAGCAGGACCGTCAGTCTGCGTCTGCCATTAACGCATATTCATTCTCATCCAGATCGCCATTTTTTATAACTTGAAAAATGCCAGTTATGTTGCATTTGGGTGTTCTAATATCATCAGTGAACAAGTGAGCCTTTTCACTTTCCCAAAAGATGTAAGACCTTCGTCAAAAATGGAATAAATAAAGCTGCCCCCCCTCGGACTGAGCTCCCTGCTTCCTGAACAGGTAAGAGTCAAATACATACGGGTGCAGACCTAAATTAGAACCTGCTGTTTCTGCTCATCTAACTTCCTGCTTCCAAAACTAAAGACAAATAGCTCAAATCTTAACTTAGATTGATAATTTTGTTGTTTTATTTCTTGTTCGCCATGAATATTTATATGGGGCGTTCTAAAGACTTCTCCTCGCAACGTCACATATGTTGCATTCGCTTGTAGTCGGATTTTTCAGAGAGAAACACGGTTTTTAATTTTAATCTCACTTTGAAAGGAATTTTCATTAATTTATCATTTTGTTTGCAAAAACGAACATAGTTGAATGATAAAAATATATATATATATATATCATTTCATGCAAATTTGTAAGATNTATATATATATATGCATATGTATATGTATATACAGTGCTTTAAGTGGAAAAAAATAAGTGCCGGTACCCTCCCTAATGTCATAATAATATGCATACCTGCAAACTCAGAAGGGATGAAAAAGGTGACAAACGTTGCGCCAACCCCCCCCCCCCGAAAGATTTTGTAATTTTTTAACATGCTTCAGGTAAAAGTCATTTACTAACCTGATTTAATGAGAACATAAATAGGAAAGATTGTGTCAACCAAAAAATCAACAACCAACAACAGCAGCAAGTCAAATACAGCAGAACATTTTGCTAACAATGCGCTGCTCCGAGTCAACAGATGCATTTAAAAACTTGAGACTTATCTCTTCAGACAGGCTTTTGGTTAATTTTGTACATTGATTTTAGAGTTTGTTATGTTTTACCTTTTTGTATAGTACTTCTGTGATTTTATGATTTTATTTTTCCTTTTGTAAAGCACTTTGTGACTCTCACGTCTGTAAGAGAGAGAGAGAGAGAGAGAGAGAGAGAGAGAGTCTTTATTGTCATTTGCACCGCATGTGGTACATGAGATGAAAACGAGATTATGTACACGAGGTCCCAGTTACATCCAACAACAATGAAAGAGAAAAACAGTAATAACATCTAGAACTAACTAAGAAAAACATCAACTAGTAATACACTAAGCCTAATATAGTGGGAATAAACAGCAGCACGAACATGAGTTTGTATGGAACAAACACAACCACGCCCCACTGAAATAGGTCCGTCTGAAGTCCACAATCATCTCCTTTGTCTTCTTCACATTCATGTGAAGATTGTTCTCTTTGCACCAGCTCTCCAGGTGTTCCACCTCCTGTCTGTAGCTGGACTCATCATTGTTTGTAATGCATCCCACCACCGCTGTATCATCTGCAAACTTAACAATATGACAGCCTGGAAGTGTGGCTGTACAATCATATGTGAGCAGAGTGAACAGAAGGGGGCTCAGCACACATCCCTGAGGAGAGCCAGTGCTAAGGGTTATGGTGGAGGAGGAGAAGTTGTGGATCTTCACGGACTGTGGTCTGTCTGTTAAGAAGTCTAGTACCCAGTTACAAATAGAGGGGCTTAGTCCAAGTGTAGATAGTTTGTCTATCAGAGTTTGGGGGATCATGGTGTTGAAGGCAGATGTGAAGTCCACAAAGAGCAGACGCACGTATGAGTCTTTCTGATCCAGGTGGGTGAGAGCAGTGTGGACCACGGAAGAAATGGCGTCCTCTGTTGATCGGTTCTCACGGTATGCATATTGATGAGGGTCCTCATTGATGTTGACGGTTGCCTTGATGTGGGACATGACCAGTTTCTCAAAACATTTAGCGACTATCGGGGTGAGGGCCACCGGTCTATAGTCATTCAGACCAGTCACTGTGGAGCTCTTTGGGACTGGGATGATGGTCGCGGTCTTCAGGCAGGTCTGACCGTCTGAGGAAGTAGAGTCTCTGATGACCTTTCTTGATCAGGCTGGTGGTGTTGTTGCTCCAGCTGAGGTTATCATTCATGTGTACACCCAAGTATTTGTAGCTGGAGACCACTTCCACTGCAGACCCACCTATTATCAGTGGGGCATGGGTGTGTTTGTTCCTTCTGAAGTCCACAATCATCTCCTTTGTCTTCTTCACATTCATGTGAAGATTATTCTCTTTGCACCAGCTCTCCAGGTGTTCCATTTACACCTCCAGATGCAGGAAGAAGGCCACCTGTATCATGAAAGACCCCACTCACCCTGCACACACACTTTTTGCCCCACTCCCCTCAGGAAGGAGGTTGAGGAGCATTAAGTGTAGAACCACTAGACTGAGGAACAGCTTCTACCCTGAGGCTGTTAGACTCATGAATAAATAAATAATAAGAATAATCACTGCAAAATATCACATCATGCTGATGCTGATCTGTTTTCTTGTTGCTGTGTTCATCTGTGACCATCTGCTCATACAGACTCATGTTCGTGCGGCTGTCTGTTTGTAATGATTTTGTTTTTCTATTACATTAGTGCTTAGTGTATTTCTAGTTGATGTTTTTCTTAGTCAATCCTAGATGTTATTACTGTTTTTCTCTTACATTTTGTTGTTGAATGTAACTGGGACCCTGTGTACATAATCTCGTTTTCATCACATGTACCACATGTGGTGCAAATGACAATAAAGATTCTCTGACTCTGACTGACTCTGACTCTGATAACGCTTGGGTTCCAAAGCCCGCAAATACAATTCTTCTTCTTGTTTTTTTCTTAATGGCAGAAAGCAAACAACTTCACAAGAACTGTCACCTATTGAAAATAAATGTTTGACCTCATGCCTGCAGTAAAGCAGAATAAATTGAATAATGATAATAATAATGATAATAATAATAATAATAATAATCTTCAGTAAATAATAAGGTAACTACTTAAATTTGTTAAAAAACTAGAGTTGAGGAAATGCATTAAAATGTTATTAAAAAACAACATTCTTGATAAATAAATTATCTAACTGCACATTTGCAGTCATAAAAGATTAATTGTGAACTTGTCTATATAACCTCCAAGTCTGACGTTCATACTGACGTACAAATGCAGTCATGGTTAGATGTCCAAAAGTGGACCTTGTTTGCATGTCAGGGGCACGTCTCAATATAGACGTAATCTGCACGTCCATTCAACGTCTAATGTTTAGTGGGTAGGTGCCTTCCTAGAAGTTGTGTTGTTGACACATTTGTAATGTGCTTAGGGAGGCGCTTCGGGCATGTCCGACTGGGAGGAGACCCCAGGAAAGACCCAGGACATGCTGGAGAGACTATGTTTCTTGGTTAGTCTGGAAACGCCTTGGAATCCTCCCAGAAGAGCTGGCTGTGGATAGAGATGTCTGAGCCTCCCTGCTTAAGCTGCTGCCCCCAAGACCCTACTTTGGAACCAGCAGAAGATGATGGATGGATGGATGGATAGATGGATGGATGGATGGATGGATGGATGGAATTTTATGATAAAGTTACACAATTGGAAAACACTGAGAAAAGTAGATGCAACAGAAAAAATGTGTAAATGCACGTGACAAAATCTACCGGTAAGTTATTTCAAATGCATGTTTATTTTAAAAGAGTTATTCACCAATAACGAAGAGAAAAACTCAAGAAGAGCCAAAAAACAATAATTCTAACGTGTGGATTTAAAAAGGGAAAGTGATTATTGCAGGCTTTGTTTTTTCACAGCTTTCATGATTTGAAACAAGTCTTACAATACACATCAAAACCCTTTCAGTGATATGTTGTTGTGGGCCTGATGATAATGGCTCCATGCAATAATACATTAGACAATTGCAATTATTACTGCCCTGATTGCTCTCTCTGTGTGGATGTTTCACACTATTTTTAGTGGCAGCTTAAAATTCTAATAAGTCCAGAAATTGATTGCAGGATTTGAAAGTGAAATCCCAGAATAGCTCAGATGGTACAGTTAAACGAGGGAAATGTCCTGCATTTGGAGTGTTTTTTTTTATTTAAATCTTTTAATACTCAATTTATTTCCTAACAGATGCTAAACAGAGAGGCTTAAGGGGTTGATTCTCAATCTCATTTTCACATTGACCTCTTTAATATTGTACCCTCAGTGCTTCCTCTCACCTTCACAACTTTTCTTTTTCTTTTGTTTTTGCCTTTTTTCTTGCAACAGGGTAAAAGGTGCTGATGTGAACTTACCCCCCCTCCCCCACTTATAGACACATTCACACATATTTATGTTGCTGCAGACAAGGACAGAAATCAGCAGGGGAGAGGTGATCGCATGCAGGCAGCAGGTAGTTAGCTACACATTACCTTGGCTTCACAGTAGGAGTTTTCTTGCAGTGACAATGTTTACTGAAAAATCTTGTCATTATATATCTCTAAAAACTTTAGGTGGAAGATTCTTTAAATCAAAAGTTAGACTTGCATATTTTATAGTTAACACGTTACCCCCAAACTAAAAAGAATGCCATTATTTTGAGGCACCTAATCATAGAGACGGCTGGTGAGACAAGATCAAAAAGTTTATTCCGACTTCAAGACAGGAGAAAAATTGGCTGCAGCAGTAATATGTAATGTTAGGCAGCAGGAAACAATGACAAATCACTTGTAACTACTGTACTGTATATAGGAGGAGATAGCTTCAGAAGGCACACCAACAATAACATTACATTTAAACACTGAGGTGAAAAAAGAACATATACGATCTTCCCAGAGGAGAAAAAATTATGTTAATGCTTTGTTTCTGCATAATTTAGGAATTTTAAAAAGCCATACGCGTAACATGTCTTTTGAAAGGTTTTCACAGCAAAAACAGATTGCATTTTAAACATTAAATAGTAACATGAGTATGTCTCCAGTCTGTACTGCTAAGATGGAAGCTAACACCAATACAAATGACTGCCTGGTTCATATTTTTAGCGACAGTTTACTTCAAGAAAGTGTGGTTTTATTCTAGTGCAGCATCATAAGGATCAGGGGCCTCATGTACAAAGACTTGCGTGGATTTCTTACTGAAAAGTGCCGCACGGTCAAATCCAGAAATCTGCCTACGCACAAAAAAATCCAGATGTATCAAACTGTGCGTACACCGGAATCCACGCACATTCCTTTTGTACATCACAATCAACGTGGAAATGAGCGCACGTGAGACACCTCCCCTGACACGCCTTCATTTACATATGTTAAACAGATGCAAATTACTTCCTGCATGTGTGAAGGACATGTTTGTTTGATCCCTGCGCGATCAGAAATGATTTCTAGATTCAGGAAAATAATGAATTTAATATAATATGAGTGAGGAAAATAATCCTAAGTAAGAATAGTAATAAAATGTGTTTATCACGCAAAGAACGAGTGATTGTGTGTCGGTATTTGTGTGTGCGCGCACCCTGCTTTGGTGCGCAACCGGCTTATCCATTCATTCTGAGTGAAAATATTAACTTTGCGCACGAGTTTATTTACCATAATTACTGTAAACACAGAGGAACTTGGATGTTTGGTTGAACATAGATCTTTGTTCATTTAATAGCTGATATGAAGAAACGAGTCTGTGCGTCTCAGTGGAGAGTTTTCATGACATGACGTGATGTTGGAGTCTCCAAACGCTGCGCGCAGCGCGCGCCGCAGCCTTGTGCGCATCTGTTTGTCTGTGAAGCTTTCACTCTCCTACAAGTTATATATGGTGTACTTTCACGTGTCATTTTGGAGAAATCTACAATAAACGCAGATTATTAAACACCTCCACTGCCGTGTAACACCGGCGAGGGTGCGCGCGCTCCAAACCGCGACCACTCAGCCTTTGGAATCATATGGATGAGACCATTCTATGATCCGGCTTTGTGTGGACTGGAATGGCACAGTCCCGATCGACCTGCCAGCTCCCTCTGGAAAGCTCGGGAACAGTTTGATCGCTGCTTCTGCACGCGTTGTGCATGCATGCGTTGTGCTCCAGAGCGCAGTGCCAAAATGAAAAAGGATTATTCCTGAAAACGGCTGATAAGCCATATCATAGATCAGAAACTTATATCTGTTTATAAATAAATGATCTGCGTGTTACACTATGTATTATATCCTCCAGTAAGGCTGAATCCGTTCCTGTCAAATGTATTTTTTGCACAACTTTGCGCGTCCTTTATTTGCGTCCATGTGGATGTAATAATTGTTATCATGTGTGTTTGGTGGGAATATTAATCATTTTCACATCATGAACAGTTAATAATAATAATAATAATAATAATAATAATAATAATGAATTCAATTTATAACGCACTTTTCATTAATGAAAATCTCAAAGTGCTACAAGGTGCAACATAATTGAATGTCAATAAAACAAATAATAAAACAATTAAAATCAACAACAGTATCAGCTAAGATCAAAAGTAGAATCATGAGGAGTATAGTATGCTCGGTTGAAAAGAAAGGTCTTCAAGCCGCTCTTAAAGTCAACCACAGACTGTGGGGCTTCAGTTTCTCTGAATCACCTGTAAGTGTCGCCAAAGGAACAAGAACCACAGAAACGTGCGTACGCGTGCTCGGGAGCTGGCGTGGAAATGTACCTGGATGCGCACATATTCACGTTCAGTTCAGTTTTGATACATATGGGGTTTTGCGTGGATAGTGACGTAAGCAAGTTTTTTGTGCGCACGCACGGTTGATACATGAGGCCCCAGGACTGCAGTGAACCTCCTGGAAATGACTGCAATGAATTGTGGGTAAGTTTATAAGAAAAGTGAATGCAGATGGAACAGGTAATAGGTTTAACTTTAATCTTGGCATGATACTATAAAGGGATTTTAAACCTGTATCTGTGCAAAAAAAAAAAAAAAACCTTCCTATAAGTATATTAGTCCAGCAAACTTGACAGATGAAAAAAAAAAAGTATGTTTCTGAATATAAAAAAATAAAACATCACACTGTATAAAGAATATTTTTTCCAGTGTGGGATCAGGAAAGTGTCCAAACCAGTAAAAATGATTTTATGGTTAGAAACATGAAACAAAGAACAGACGTCCACATTTGTCCAATATTTTAAATGTGTTATTGTTAAACACTTCCTCAACTCATCCATCATCTGAAGCTGGTTACCATAGAGACTGGAGGGATTTGTCACTAGAATACTAACATACAGTATGTTGTGTTAAACTACTTACTGAATTGTTTATTCATCACGGAAGAACACTCTTCTCTTTACTGCTCTGTTGGGTTTGTTTGTAGTTCTGAAGATCATTTTTAATAAGTAAAACAAACAACAAAAACACCAATAAAATGGTGGATGTCCTAGTTTCCCAGTCATACTGCATAAGGCCTGCTCAACAAAGAGTTTCAAACCTGAACCTCTGAGCAGGCATTTATATCAGTTGTCTAATTAGCAAATGCTAATATTCACACGTGATTACACTATTCACACGTGATTACACTTGAGTCATGTGAAACCAACCACACTAAATGGACAAAGATGTTCAGTCATTTGATTAGCAAAACTCTTTCATGTGAAGCCAGTAAACCACAAAGGAGCCAATTTAATAGAAAATATATGACAACGTATAAAACACATTACTTTTTAGGACATTTATTATTTTAAATAGTCATTTACAGAAACATTTATACTAAAATTAAGGCTACATTCATTTTATTTCATTCAAATAATATTAGTTCAAAGCAAATGTAACAAGAAGAAAACCAAACTTCATGTGCTTCCAATCATTTTCATTAGACAGTAAATTCTGGTAAATTTAGGTAAATATTATTTAGACTCCTTACTCTTACTTATGGGATATCACTAGCCTCTATTTTAGACTACATCTTCTTCTTATTAATGTGCATTGAAAATATATTTAATCATATAGCGGACTTCTATGTACTTGTGAAAATTTTGAGAATTGAGATGGACCCTTAAAGCCTGGTTTATGGTTGACGCGTCGCATAGGGCACGAGGGTGCGCGCGCCAAAAGTGACGTAATATCACCGTCCCCGCCCCTGGGCGTAGGCCCCGCGCGTCGGTTTGGCGCGTGTCGTGCACCTCTGATTTTTTGAAACTCCGCAAGGCTAGTGCGCGTGCCGTGGGAGCTACTTTGATTGACAGGTCAGGTGGGGACCTCACCGACAGCCTTCACACTCTTCACGCCAGAGCCTGCAGCTGTCTGTGCCACTGTGGTCGTGGAGACGGCGTCGCGACGCATGGAGGAATGTTTTGTATGTGACAAAAATGTATTAAATTCCCCTTCTTCATCTGGACTTTTCTTTTTTTTTTTTGCCAAAAGTCAGGTGATAGCTTCCTCCATGCATTAAAACCGTAAGACACAATAACTGTTGTTCTATTATGATTTACACCTCTAATAAAGACAACAGTTCAGCATGCTAATGGAAAGCCATTTTTTGTTGTTGTGTGATTTCAAACAATTCTTCTTCTACGGTAGATTTCTTCTTCTACACCCTTTCTTGCAACATATGCACAGGTTTTAGAGGGTACTGCCACCTGCTGGTCAGTAAAAGAACAGCACTTTACCATGCGCCACCGTACGACTCTGTAAACGCATGAAGCCACACGGCTGAGTGCGCGCGAAGCACGCGCGCTCCAGCTTGCGGACCAAAGCGCGACTATAACCAAGCCTTAAGGCTTGGTTATAGTAATTTTTTTAGAGCAAGCTTATTTGGAAACATATAGAACAAGGCTATTTTAATTGAACGTGCTACTCACTTTGGCTTTTGTAGATGCTGCTACTTCCTTCACTGCAAGTGACAGTAAGTGTGGAGACGCACACGCTGGATGATCAGGTAATCCATTTGAGCTTAACTGGACATATTTTTTACCTCTTTCAACCGGCCGGTCGGGCCTGCCTCCTCACCAACAAGTAGATTAACACAATTTTATATTGTTCATCCTTATTTAGTTTTCTTTGTGCTGTATGATTCATAAAACCAAATCACAGAAGCCCGAGCCGACATGCGCAATTATTGCACAATGCGCCAGCGGCAGCGCATCTCTCTCTTCACAGTATTATTAATTGCTGTGCTCTTCTTTCTGTCCTCATCCTCTCAACATATAAATATACTGCATCCTCATCTATAAGATTAACACAATTTTATATTGTGCATTTTTAGTTTTATTTGTGCTGTATGATTTTAAAAACTGCAACAAAGCCCGAGACTGTGCCTGGCCCGTACATTAAGCACATTAGTATGGCCCGGGCTCGGGTTAGACATGACAGCTCTAACAGAAACTGACTGATGCCACAAGAAGAACAGAACAAAACTCATAACAAGCAACCAAAATAAACAACACAGACTATCACAATTAAGCCAAAAAATACAGATTCCAACATACTGCTTTGCTCAAGCTGAAACCTGGATTTATCAAATGTTTTAAACAAACAAACAAACAAACAAACAAAAAACATACACAGGATGCAGTCAAACAGTGACAGACGAATCTCTAAGTGCTTGAATTTTGGCTTTGGCCCGTTTGACAGGTTTTTTTTGTTCCAGGCTAGCTGAATCCACAAATGAATAATATACACACTGTGGAGAATTTCATCCACATCTACGTACACACTCACATTTCCAATTAACCGTTACATTGATTTTTTTTTTCCCTGACATGTGTCAGTGGGCATTGGATGCTTGTAAGCATTTTGGCTGACAAGACTGCAGTGCAAAGCAGGTGGTGCTAAGACTGAGCCTCAGCGCTGCTAGAAATTAGTGCTGACTTCCATATCCCGTCCCCAAATCAATACACATGTCTCTGAGAGTGCCAAGGTGCTTTAATAAAGGTGTATCTGTGATCCAGTAAAAAAGCAAACTTACATCACAACTTAAATTACTTCCCACTGCAGTTATTAATATGGTTCAGAACTCCTGATTGTGAGGCTTATAAAAATCCAAGATATGGTCGTGGTCCTCTGTCATCAAGTAACCAATTGGCATATTGATCCGTTTAACCATAATCCACTTAGTCGGAAACAGATGCATTGCTTTGCCTTGCATCATTTGGTTTCCACTCATTAAGTACTGCTTGACGAAATGAAAGAACAAACAAACGACAGGAAGTAAAAAAAATCAAATAAATGTGTGTGGTTGCTGGTAGGGCTCTCCCGGTTCTCCCCTATGGTCGGATCTGTGGGGTGGGTGAGTGGTAGGGGTGTAACGGTACACTAAAATCACATTTCGGTTTGGTTCAGTTTCAAGGGGTGCTCGGTTCGGTTTATTTTCTGTACAAAAAAAAAGACAAAATAAAGACTTACCTGCGTGTCTGCGCGTGCTGCAAGATAATAGCACCGTGCTGAAATGCGCCGAGGAAAAATATTTATTTTGAAAATATGCCAAAAATACGTTTGTATAAAAATAAATAAAAGTGACCCATTTGGATGATATTTTAAATAAACAGCACTCTTTATAATAAATCTAAAATAAATCTATACTAACAATAATAAAAATCTTAATAAATACAATAACAGCCAGAACCAGAACAATATGCAGCAACAGACTGTTTACAATCTAACTAATCAAGTTTTTGTCCAAAAAGACCAACTTGTCCACATTTTCTGCTAAAAGCACTGATTTAGTTGCAGTGAAGATCTCCAGTGGTGGATAAAATCATCTCCATAACAACATATAGCAGCAGTGTGGCTGTATTTGTCCTCATTACTCACAACCTCTTCTTGTACCTTCTCCCCCCGGTGGGACAGGTCCCTGAAAAAACTTCAGAGTCATCACACACTCCTTAGCTGCAGGTGATGTGGTGGATGTCCCTGAAGAGTAAGAAGTAAACTGCTATTTCTGCCCCAGACTATAAAATAAAACACAAAGAGGTTAAAAAAACAAGTTAATAAGCTTATGATTTTAAATAAAAAATATTAATGAGATAATACAGTAATAATAATAATAAAACAACAATACCTCTTCTTGAACGGTTGTTATGAGGTGATTGAATCTCTCGGTCATCATCATCATCATCATCAGGGCAGGGCTTGTTGACAATATCAGTTTTAACTTTTTCATAAAGTTCTGAACTTTTTGGCTGATTGACATGAAGGATGTCTTTCTGCACCAAGCTGCTTTTTTTCGTTCACGTTCGGATGACGTAGTTTCACGCGCGTTGTTAGACGTGTTGCTGCTGCAGATCCAGTCTTGTGAAACAACATCCACACACAGCTTTGGATGTGCGCTCGTCTTTTAACAAGAAAGCCATAACGTTCCCAAACAACGAGATGCATGCTAGGCGGCTAATTCTACGCGTGCTACGCGTGCTGCAAGATAATAGCACCGTGCTGAAACGCGCCCAGGAAATTTAGTTCCGCGGCTCACATATTCTGCCGTTAATAAGTGAAAAAATAACCGAAACGGTATGCAGGTGGACTGAACCGAACATGCCGTACGAAACGGTTCGGTACACCCACGTGTACCGTTACATGCCTAGTGAGTGGTTCGTCCTGTTTGGGTGGCCCTGGGGGCTCTGCGCTCGGGGTCCTTCTTGGGGTCTTGGGCTCTGGTCCCCCCTTTGTCTACCTTGGGTCTTGGGGGCGGATCTCTGATGCTTCATGGTCACTATTGAATGTTCTATTAGAGAAGCCTTATTCACTTATGCATACTCACAACCACACACTAATAGATACACTGCAGGGATGCACATGCATGTATTGTATGTAGATATGTAGATGGGTATATGACTGAATATGAATGTGTATATATATATATATATATATAT
>JBBPBX010013053.1:0-50438 GCA_038048925.1 Garcialebias charrua
CAGACAGACAGACAGACAGACAGACAGACAGACAGACAGACAGACAGACAGACAGACAGACAGACAGACAGACAGACAGACAGACAGACAGACAGACAGACAGACAGACAGACAGACAGATAGATAGATAGATAGATAGATAGATAGATAGATAGATAGATAGATAGATAGATAGATAGATAGATAGATAGATAGATAGATAGATAGATAGATAGATAGATAGATAGATAGATAGATAGATAGATAGATAGATAGATAGATAGATAGATAGATAGATAGATAGATAGATAGATAGATAGATAGATAGATAGATAGATAGATAGATAGATAGATAGATAGATAGATAGATAGATAGATAGATAGATAGATAGATGCACGATATTGGATTTTTGTCCGATATGCCGATATGTTGAAACGTATTTGGCCAATAACCGATACCAATACTGATATTTTTCCCACAGACCTACTTAACAGTGACTACCTTTCTCTGTTGTGAAATTAAAATACTACATTATTCTGCATGGTCTTTGTCAATTTGGCCTGCTACCAAATGCAGATGCCAAAAAGGGGGCTGAAAATGATGTAACACTATATAAATATATAACAGATATTTTTTTAAAACAGCTCCTTTATATCAGTGAGTTATTATGATGGACTGGCCGATGTCCAATATTTAACTTTATCGATAATATTGGCCAATACCGATACCATGCCAATAATATTGTGCATCCCTAGTTTTTGTTTTTAAATTTTGAGGGTTCATTCCCCCGAAACATGGGTGGGAAAGGTAAAGCACCCACACCTGCCTCTACCCTCACTTGCCCCACTCTGGGCCCTCAAGCAAGGCCCATAACCCCCACCATCTACTCCCCCGGGCACCTCCGATGGCAGCTTTCTCCTCCACACAGTAGGCGGTGGTAGCTCAGTCGTCCATGTTTGTGTAGAGCAGCTGAAAGAAAAATAAATGGTCATACACAGACAAAGCCCTACTGGGCTATCACTTTACTCTTTTCATGTTTAAAGCCTTTGCTGATGCAGCCGTTTGCAGATGCCTCAGTGCACCCAGTAGACATAAGACAAAACAGGAGGGGCCATTTTCCTTGTCCTGTGTCGCCATGGTGATCGTGCTCATCCTGAGTGACCTTTCTATCAGCAAAGGGTTGTGCTGGGGGGAACCTCAATGAGTGCATACACTTCAGTGACATTTAGGACAAAATACAGTCCATGAAGATTAACATTTAAAATGTAATTTAAAATTTAAAACTGTGTTTTATGATCTGCACAATTGAAAGCAACAAGTGAAGTGTAACAACACTAAAGATTGAAGATTTGTGGGAGGAATGGTTTCACGTTATTAGTAACATAAAGCATTTCGTCTTGTATTTATTAAAACATCACATTACCTTTTTGGTACATTAGAAATAAACAAGAATTCATCTGGCCATGGTCTTGAGCCGGAAAAGGGTAGCATGCCCTCTCCGGGTCGGGGATGAGGTCCTGCCCCAAGTGGAGGAGTTTAAAGTATCTCGGGGTCTTGTTCACGAATGAGGGAAAACTGGAGCGTGAGATCGATAGGCGGATAGGTGCAGCGTCCGCAGTGAAGCGGGCGCTGTACCGGTCTGTCGTGGTGAAGAGAGAGCTGAGTCAAAAGGCAAAGCTCTCAATTTACCGATCGATCTACGTTCCCACCCTCATCTATGGTCATGAGCTTTGGGTTGTGACCGAAAGAACAAGATCTCGGATACAAGCGGCTGAAATGAGTTTTCTCCGCAGGGTGTCTGGACTCTCCCTTAGAGATAGGGTGAGAAGCTCAGTCATCCGGGAGGGACTCGGAGTAGAGCCGCTGCTTCTCCACATCGAGAGGAGCCAGTTGAGGTGGCTCGGGCATCTGGTTAGGATGCCTCCTGGACGCCTCCCTGGTGAGGTGTTCCGGGCATGTCCCACCGGGAGGAGACCCAGAGGAAGACCCAGGACGCGCTGGAGGGACTATGTTTCTCGGCTGGCCTGGGAACGCCTTGGGATTCCCCCGGAGGAGCTGCTCCAAGTGGCTGGGGAGAGGGAAGTCTGGGCCTCCCTACTTAGGCTGCTACCCCCGCGACCCGACCCCGGATAAGCAGAAGAAGATGGATGGATGGATGGATTATTATTTATTGTTTCTTCGTGTCTCTCTCTTTCCACTGATGACAGTGGCAGACAAAAGGCTCGACTCCGGTGTTCTTCGCTGACCCCTCCCTTTCTCTTTTCTCTTTAAAATCTGTTTTAATCATCTGTTACGACCCGTAAAGGCCAAAACATACAAAGTGGACATTGGACACAGAAAAAGAATTAAAATAAATTTTTATTGAAACTAAACTGAACACTGACGAGGTCCTCCCTGGCTTCTCCCACCAGGCCCGGAGCGTCTTCTTCTGGCTCAGCGTCCAAAGGAAAAACTAAATAATAAAAAGTTCAAAGAAATGTTGGACCGGTGAGTCTAGCCAAAATGACTAAAACGCCACCCAGGCAAACCCAACCCTGTACAGGGCCGTCGTGTCTCCCCAGGTGACGATCTACCTTACAAAAGTCTCTCTACACAAACAAAATACGAAAACTGGACTACCAACACTCACCAGTCAAAAGTACAACAAAAATGAAAAAGAGAAAAGGGTAACAGTCCCTCACTGTTAACCTCAGCTGTCCTCCTGCTAGACAACTACATAGACACTGCCCTCAGTGTCTCCCAGAATTCAACTAAACTCAAACGGGCCTCAGTGGCACAGGCCCACACTTCCTAAGTTTAGGCAAAAGATTCAACCAGCACTTAAGGTGCTTCAATCTACACAGAACTCTAAAATAAACAAATAGTGTCAAGAGCTCAAACAGCTCAACTATTACTCCCCTAGGAGCAAACTCACAAACAATTGGAGAGGTTGGAGCTCTCCCCAATGTCTGTACAACACCCAGCACCAAGGCTGTCACTCAACACTCAGCTTTATCTTAAGTGTATCTTCAGCTGGTTCCAAGTTGAACTTCAGCTGACATCTAGTGTTTCCTGCACTAGCCTCAAACAAGCTTAAACTTGATTCATACAGCTTCCACTAGCCTCCACCACTCAATTCTAGTTTCACACAACCCTAGTAAGCACTAGAGCTGTTACAAGAACACCCTTGCTCTACATGAGCTGTTTAAACAGCACCAAACCTCAAGAGCTTTAGCTCGAAACACAACTCCCTTCAGGAGTACTCACCAAAATGACCAGGGTGGACGGAGAACATCCCTGGTCCCACAATCTGTTTCAGAAAACTCCATAGAAGCTCAGCTTCTCCATTTCATGCAGCAAACCCCTGTTTCATGCATCAAATCTCAGTGCGTCTTCATGACCACAACCTAAATGTTTTATAGGCTGGATCTGCAGTTTGGCAGCAGCTCTGCTTGATTGAAGCAGGCTGAGTAAAAAAAGTGCTGCAGTAGGTTGCTACTGTTTGTTCAGCAGACTGCAGCCAACCTAAACAAGACAATGATGTTTTTAAAACTGTCTTACCTCCAGGGTACATAACATCATTCAGTGTTTCCCCTACCATTATACAAGCGGGGTGCCCCACCCCGTCAACAGAACTGAGCACCCCGCCTACCAAACCAAACGACCCCCCACCTACCCACCCAGCACTGACATAGCACTAAGCTAGCAGCGCAAAATACAGGCTCTCTAGCTAAAAGGCTAAAGGGAGCACTCACATTGCCTCTTCCCTCGTGCTGAATGCCCCCTGCCCCTACAAGCTGCACTCAGACGTGTCCGTCCCCCTGTCAACAAAAATCATGGATGAGATGAGCACCCCGCTATGGCAAGTTAAATAGGGGAAACACTGACGTTCAAAATCGCGTTTTTGGATCGTTAAAAGCAGCTAAGCTGAGAAGCTAAGCTACGATCCCACTTTTTTAAAATTAAAACCTTTTTGTGAAAAATGTTATGCTAAAGAGCTCAAACCGCACAGAGCGTCCGCCATTTGGAGAACCGATGTGAGACGGCCCATGTCACATCAATGGGCCTCCCTCCCATTTTTTTTAGAGACACGCTGCTCGCTCCCTCACTATCCATCCTTCGGTTCAGTCTTATACTGCCACCTGGTGGTAAAAAAAAGATACTACAGGTAGTCCTCGACTTACGACGGTCTCGAGCTACGACGTTTCGCGGTTACAACACGCATCTCCCATAAAAAAATAAAAAAATAATATTTTGAAAAGCTGAGTTATGCAGTTTCAGGTTGCCGGTTTTACGTTTTAACGTAGCAGTGGACATTACTCTCGACATTACTCTCTAAAAAAGCTAAGTCTGGTCCTCTGGACATTCAAAAAACAAAACAAAACTTGTTGGACCGGCAGAAACATGCAGCAGCTGTGGAAAAATAACTGTTTTATGGACGGCAGTTTTACGACATAAATGCAATAGAGAATGCGGAGGAGGGATGGAGGAGGCTTCACCACAGCATCCCAGTAAGAAATTAACTATTTTTTCCCTTCATTATGGCTCCAAATGTACGCGTTTTTTGATAATTATGTAGGGTGCTGTGTTAGGATAGGCAAAGTGCTTGGGAATGCAGTACTGTACATGTATATGGTGCAGTATTTATGTATGTTCCGACTTACGTCAAAATTCGCTTTACGACGCCACGCAGGAAAGGAACACCGTTGTAAGTCGAGGACTACCTGTACACGCAAAACTAATTATGGTACCAAACATTTCTTCTTAAATTTGACAATAACGACTAATTATTGTCTAATTGGGCAGCACGGTGGCACAACTGGTAGAGCTGCTGCCTCTCAGCGAGAAGGTTGCCGGTTCAAATCCCGGTCCGGGGCCTTTCTGGGTGGAGTTTGCATGTTCTCCCCGTGCATGCGTGGGTTTCCTCCGGGTACTCCGGTTTCCTCCCACAGACCAAAAAACATGCTTGTTAGGCTGATTGGTGACTCTAAATTGACCCTAGGTGTGAGTGTGAGAGTGGATGGTTGTTTGGTGTGAGTGAGACAGGTCCCTCTTGTAAATGAGTCCCCGTGACTCAACGAGGCTAGCCTGTATAAATAAAGGTTGAATGAATGAATGAATGAATGAATTTCAAACAATATTATCGTTTATTGCAATAATTTTTGAGACAATCGCCCAGGAAAATTTGTTATGACAGGCCTAGGTTCAACACAGTCTGCTGCTTCCTTAGATAGAGAACGTTATTCATTGGTTTTTACTCAATATGGTGCCTGTGTGTGTGGTCCGTCTGTCGCTCTTGGTCTGGTTTGCTTTTTTCCCTATATTTTATGCTAAGCACTAAGTCAGTGCTTGCGTACTATTGCCAATCTCTCTTGGATATTCAATGTGTCATTGGCAATCTTAGTAGGTTTGAGTATGGTGGACAGAAAACTTTACCCCCACTCCTGTCTGGAGTCCCAGTTCATTCCCTCTGAGCACCGGCGCTGCCCTCCCGAGAAGGGGTTCTCTGCAGACCAGAAGTGGGCGTTTCTGGAGAATAGGCGTTCGTATAGGTACAACACTGATTGGCTAACTGTATTTGCTGGCTCTTTAGGTAAGTTACGTTAGGTCTTTGTTAAAACTGGTTTCTAAGAAATAGCATTATATCTGCTGTTAAACACAAGATTCTCTTTAGTCCTTGCGTTGTAGGCGGCACCTGACACAGGTTGGCTTGAGTGTGGTCTGGGTACAATGAGATATGAAGCATCTAAAGCGAAACCTGCTCCTATTTGTCAAAAAGTCTGGTCTCAATTAAAGATCATATGTCCTGTGACACAGTGGTTCCTCAAAGACCCCCCTTCTTACTTCCTAGCCAATCTGAGACCCCCTAATCCCTCACTACTCTCCTCTCCCAAAAGACTCATTAAGATTAATGTTTTTTTATCAAAGTGATAAAAGTATAATGTAAATATTGTAAGTAACATTATACTTTGTACTCCAAACCTAACCCTGGCCTTAACCTTAGCCCCAATGGATTTCAGTGAGAGTATATTTAACCCAG
Source organism: Garcialebias charrua (assembly GCA_038048925.1). Classification (NCBI taxonomy): domain Eukaryota; kingdom Metazoa; phylum Chordata; class Actinopteri; order Cyprinodontiformes; family Rivulidae; genus Garcialebias; species Garcialebias charrua. The sequence continues at coordinate 6,000 of JBBPBX010013053.1, forward strand.
ATTGATGTATGGCCATTGTGTTTCCTTAGATAAAGAGCAGTTGTTGGAAATCGCCAAGGCCAATGCTGCTGCCATGTGTGTGAAAGCTGGCATGCCGATCCCTGACAGCCTCCGGTCCACAGTTCTGCCCCTGGCTCTGCCCAGCATAGCCATGAATGCTGCCATGGCTAGTATGACTGCTGGTATGATTCAACAAATGAGTTTTGTATCATTTCTATGCTAAATGTATGTAACAGTGTGACATAATTGTATATTTGTGTTCCTTCCAGCCTCGGTGACTGCAGCCCTGTCTAACATGGGCACCCTGTCCTCGCTGCTTCATCTACCCTCCATCAGTAACAAACCACCTTCAGCTTGTGTCCAGAACAGCTCCAGTGCTCTGGAGGAAGTCAAGAAGAAAGTGGCCAAACAGGCCAACATCATCAGCATCAAGGAATTTACTGATGTAAGAGCTTCAAGCAAACACGTCTGCTGTTTACTTAAAGGACTGTTGAGTTTTTTAAAAAGAGACTGACCACCGGGAGAACCAGGCCTAAATACATAAACTGTGTAGAAACTAAATCCACTAATTGTTTTCAACAAAAGCTATCTAAACCAGAAAATCCCTATAATGGGATTTAAGTGAAACAAGTGAGAAAACCTGGCCCTGTTTCGATCTTCATCTCAGAAATATGGCGCTTTGCCACTGTCTCTACACTCATCAGTTCTGCACCACATTTTATTTATTTCATTTTTAAATTTATTCTTCAACTAGATGTAAGCCAGCTGATCAGTCATTACGTAGTTCCAGGCATCATTGTCTCACGGAGCAGTCATGGTCCGAGAAGAGGCGGGGGATAGATCATCATAATTCTTCCCTCTACCCTCCCACTGTAGCGTACGTCACATTAAGCTAAGCGTATAAACACCAGCAATTCATTCAACCTGTATTTCTACAGGTTAGTCCCATTGAGCGTTGGAGATTCATTCACAAGAGAGACCTGATTTTAACAAAGAGTGATGACAACAGTCATGCAGACAATATAGTCCTACTGGCAGACACTCAACCAGTGCTTCAAGATATGACACAAGCCCTACAAGAAAATGCTAAAAGGATTGGTTTGAAAATAAACGTAGGGAAAACAAAGGTTATGCAGGTTGGGCACACAGAACCAAACATACAGATAACAATAGATCAATCATCGGCTGAGAAGGTACAGAAATGTGTCTACCTTTGAAGTGTCATAACTGACTATGGCAACGTAGATGCAGATATTGCCACCCGCATCGGTAAGGCAGCGTCAACATTCAGAAGAATGCATTCAATATGGGCAAGTAAATCCATATCCACAAATCTTAAGGTCAGACTGCTGCAAGCAGTGGTTATCCCCACAGCCTTGTATACCAGTGAAACATGGAAGATGTCAGTAAAGATGGCCAAGAAATTGGATGCATTCCAACAAAGATGCCTGCGAAAGATACTGAAGATTACATACCTAGATCGGATTACAAACGCAGAAGTCTATTGCAGGACACATACCATACCCATGAGCCAAACAATCAAGCTAAGGAAGCTCAAGTTTGCGGGACATGTACTGAGAATGGAAGCACAGAGACTACCAAAGATTGCCTTCAACTGGAAACCACAAGGAAACAGAAAGCGAGGCAGACCCAAACTGACGTGGAGACGATCCTTTGAGAAAGACCTGAAAGTACAAGGCTTCGACCCGAGCACGGTGGAGGTGATCGCCAAGGATAGAGATCAATGGAAACAGCTTGCCGCCCAATGCGCTCTCGAGCGAGGGAGGAAGTCTAAGTAAGATGACAATAGTAGACAATCATAAAAGAAAGCATATAAATTGAGAAGAACAAAAGAAAATGGTATTAAAAAAATAAACCAAAACAGCTAGCTTGTAAAGTGATGTAGAAAACTAAAAACAAGAACATGTCTGCGTTGGTTTTTCCCAGGAACTTAGCAGATGTTTGAAGCCACTTGGCTCTTTACTGTCCCTGGGTAAAGAACCACCGACTTCCCCCGGGGGACATGGTTCCTCTTTACCCAGGGACAGTGCACTGTCCCTGGGTACTCGTGGGACATTTGGTACGAATTTTCGTTCCCCAAATGTCCCAGTTCTTTACCCAGGGACAGTGCACTGTCCCTGGGTAAAGAGGAACCATGTCCCCTCCGGGGACATGGTTCTTCTTTACCCAGGGACCATGTCCCCGGACGGGACATGGTCCCGTCCATGGTCCCATCCATGGTCCATGGACATGGTCCCGTCCATGGTCCAAGGTCGAGAGCTTCAGATCTTTTTGCAAGATATTCCAGGAAACAGGAGCGGAGTAGGAGAAGGTCCTTTTGTCTAGTTCAGTCCTCACTGAGAGAACACTGCAGGTAATCATGTCCTGAGAGCACACGCTGTAGCTGCACTCATGCAGTGACATGTAGGAGGAGATGTATGAAGGCAACAGACCAAGAAGTGATTTAAAGATGAAAATGATAGCAGGATATATAGAGTGTTATTTTCACTCAGAATTGCATTCTCAGATGTAGGAAGACAACTGACTTCTGGAAGCGGACCATTTTTCAGTAAACTGACATGCATTTCCACATAAACAAACTCAACTACAAAGTTCGGACCAGTGCGTGCCACCTAGACTGCAAGACACATTTCTGACTGGGGGCAGTGCACAAGACAGAGTGTCAGTGGATGGTAAACGACCGAAGCTACGCAATGTTCATCACACCTCAAGGTTGGTTTATACTTCTGTCTTACGTCTTTTACTCCCCGTTGAGTGAAAAAAGGTTGCACAACTTCTGGCTGCACTCTCGCTGTGATCCCCCCGGTGACGGCCCGTCTTGTACGCGGCGTCTTGCAGTTCTGCTTGCGGGCCACGTACAAGACGGGCTGTCACCGGGGGATCACAGCGAGAGTGCAGCCAGAAGTTACGCAACCTTTTTTCACTCAACGGGGGGTAAAAGACGTAAGACAAGAAGTATAAACCAACCTTAAGCCAGACTTAAGACTAGAGGAAAACAGCCTTAAGGATCTGCCCACTGCTGGTACCCACCCCACTCAGCACAGTTTAAGGGACTATCTTGTTCATGGTTCCAAGCGAACTGCTCCAAGGTGACAATACTGACATAAGCAAGTAGCAGCCGTTGATTGGCCAATGAAGCTCCATCTCCGGATGACCCGCCCAGTTACTTTGATTTTCAAGTTTTTTTACTTTCTAGTTTAGTTTGGAAGCACCAAAAAAATAGTGCAGTGGACCAACGACGAGGTCCAGACCTTTTCTGTTTTCATTGGCGTATCAGAGGATTCAGTGTGAGCTGGATGGTGCCACAAGTAACAACAAATTTACAGTGGGATATCGGAGAAGATGGCACAGCACGGATACACCTGGACCTTTAAGCTAAAAAATTGAAGTCAGATTACAGTTACGATGTCCACCCTCTTTGCAATGAGGATCCCGCCCACAGAGCAGGGATACAAGTCACACTGGCAATTCACCCACACCTGAGACAAACCCTCTCAAGTGTGCTTATCAATAGCAGAGCAGCTACCAGTATACTTTACTGTAGAAACATCATCCAAAGTTTAACATGTCACAGAAAGTTGGATTTTAGATGACTGGTCTGGTCTTTTGATGTCTTCAGTGTTTTCCTCTCCACCATTATACAAGGAGGGCGCCCGCCCGGTCAACAGAACACATTCTCAGTTTAATTATTTTTAAAGATTTTACCTCAGAAGGTTCAACTTAAAGTTTGATGGTGTCACTAACTTTTGAGATGTTTAAACTTTCCAAAACTTGGCCAAATTCTTTTTTATTCCCTCAATATGTACACGTATTTTACAGTTTATACATCAAACTGTATATTTGATTTGATTTGATGTTTATTCATTCATTTTAAAAGAACAATACAAGACAGTTTCATCAGATACAAGAATACAAGTAGGATAAAATGAAAGGAGCAGAAAGAAGATGAAATCTTATTATATCTGCCCCTTATTTCACAGTTTGTTCAACCAATGTTAACCTTCAAGCTACATCACAAAATGAATAATTCTACTTAATTTTACTAACTGTAATACACAAACTACATCACAAAATGAATAATTCTACTTAATTTTACTAACTGTAATACACAAACTACATCACAAAATGAATAATTCTACTTAATTTATCTAGCTGTAATACACAAACTACATCACAAAATGAATAATTCTACTTAATTTTTCTAACTGTAATACACAAACTACATCACAAAATGAATAATTCTACTTAATTTATCTAGCTGTAATACACAAACTACATCACAAAATGAATAATTCTACTTAATTTTTCTAACTGTAATACACAAACTACATCATTCTAACTGTAATACACAAACTACATCAGAAAATGAATAATTCAACTTAATTTTTCTAACTGTAATACACAAACTACATCACAAAAATGAATAATTCTATTTAATTTTTCTAACTGTAATACACAAACTACATCACAAAATGAATAACTCTACTTAATTTTTCTAACTGTAATACACAAACACACTAAGCTACATCATAAGTACAACATAAGTGTAATACACAAACACACTAAGTTACATCATATATAGTTTTTGAGCAAGTCCTTTTTGACCTTTTTCTTAAATGTATACATTGATTTTGCATTTTTAACATCACTCTCCAGAGCATTCCACAATCGAACTCCCTGAATTGAGGTAGACCGTCCCTTATGTATATGTTTTGTCTTCTTTCAAGAGTATATTTGATACAGTATAATATCTGTGGTGTTTCTCTTAAACACCCCCGAGTTGGCACATGGGCACTCCCATTGACTGCCATTTTATCCAAGCTCAGAATATTCCCTCCGAAATTCTGGGCTGTACTGTTTCTTAGTTTTCACATTTGATATCTGTACCAAGTTCCACTGTGAATACAGTATGAGTTTATGAGATTAGCAAGGTAGCCTTTTGCTTTGAATTGGGAATTTTGGAAAAATGAAAATGGTCAGGAATTTAATCCCATCATTTTAGTTTGTAAAATTTGTGAACTGTGTTGTGGAAAACATTTGTCGTATTGACTGTTCTGATTGTGTTTGTAGAAATGCAAGATGATCGTAGATAGCACAGGAGAGCTGCCGGTTGCTCTGCCTCACATCTCTGACGAGGAGGATGATGGGAAGGTGTTTGGAGGAGCTGCAGCCATCCGAGAGCAGAAAGTCATCAGCTTCAACATTCCTGTAACTTACACACACATACATTTGATATCAAAGTACCTGAGTGAACCTAATGAACAACATAACTCTGTTGTTCAAGTGGAATGAACTCTGTTTTTTTCCCCATCTCGTCAGAACTCGACAGCTCGTCCATCGGGTCGCGGTGATACAGAAATGGCCAAAGAGTTTCCCGTGTCTTCAGGCTCTCAACATCGAAAGAAGGTTTGAACGGACTCACAAGACCAGGATTCTTTGTTATTGTTATTTTATTGTGTTTTTGTGACTCTTGAAATGTAGCACTTTGAAATTTAAAGATAAAACATGCTTTATAAAAGGAATTATTTGTTGACCCTGCTTTCATCAATCAGAGAAGTTCTTACATGATTAATCCAAAAAAGCTAAGTCTGGTCCTCTGGACATTCAAAAAAACAAAAAAACAAAACAAAGCAAAAAATTGTAGAAACGTTTCGTCTTTCGTCCGAAAGACTTCCTCAGTCTGAGGTGCTGGGTTCAGCTCAGTCTTATAAATAGCACCCTCTCACAGTGTTACACAACCAGTTGGCTGATGACAGCCTGAAACCAGCTGCTCACATGATCAAGGAGGACCATCAGCCTAACAATGGATCGTTAGCACCCTGATGGTTGTTTGCTATTCACAGAGGGCTGAGTGATACCAGCAATCACAGCATTGTTTTTTGAATGTCCAGAGGACCAGACTTAGCTTTTTTGAATTTTTCTACCTGGATTATTGAGCATGCATCAGGGTCTTACATGATTACTTCTTCTGTGTAGGAGGGGGACGGACTGGGGGCCTATGGAGAGTGGGTTCCTGTGGAGAAAACCACAGTAAAAGTTTCCACTGGTACCAAAAAGTCCAGTGTTCCCACTGTGACATCATCAGTAATACCACCAGATGATACGGCAGTGAGCTTGGATCTACCTGATGTTATAGAGCAGCCGACGCCAACGCCAGACAAGGACAGTGTGTTTCCTGAAACACAACTACAGGTGAGCAACAACATGATGTGTTTAATGAGTTTCTTCCAAATACATACAGTTTATTAAGATATATTCTACCATTCTATCATTGAGGCTGTATTAGGTGCCATATGTGCATTTTGAATATAGAAATGTTTACCTTTTTCTTGTGTAGGGTGTGGTTTTTTTTAGTTGAGACACTGTTCAACAACTCCCGCCTTTTAATTAACAAAATTAAATACACTGCCTGGCCAAATAAAAGTCGCCACCACAAGAAAAGGTCACACACTAATCCAATAATTCTCAGTCAGGTCATCTGGACAGTTTCTTTTTTATAGAAACGTTTCACCCTCCATCCGGATGATAGATCTTGCATTGATGACTAGACACTAGGCATGATGGGTGCATCACTTCACCTGCCTCTCTTCTTATCCTTATCGATGAATCGGCTAAATGAGTTATTTTTTCAACCTCTTTATTAATTCCAAAATAGAACACTTGAATGAAAGCAAATTACACAAAAAACCATTTTCTACTTTACTATTCAGTAAGCATAATGTTGACAAATAATAATAAATAAAAAATGTTTGTCAAATACCATAAAAATAAATAAATGTACACAAAAATATACTTTTTTATGAAGTGGAAAAAATAAGCATTGTTAATATATCTTCATATCCTTGAGAGAAGAATGTAACCAGGATTAAAAGCGTTGATCATCGTAGTGAAGCCTTTGTCTTCGACCATTGACAGAGGTGACAAAGGGCAACCTTGGCGGAGTCCAACTCTCACTGGAAACGAGCCTGACTTACTGCCGGCAATGCGGACCAAGCTCTGACACCGGTCGTACAGGGACCTAACAGCCCATATCAATGGGCCTGGTACCCCATACTCCCGGAGTACCCCCCACAGAACCCCCCGAGGGACGCGGTCGAATGCCTTTTCCAAGTCCACAAAGCACATGTAAACTGGTTGGGCAAACTCCCACGCACCCTCCAGGACCCTGCTGAGGGTGTAGAGCTGGTCCAGTGTTCCACGACCAGGACGAAAACCACACTGCTCCTCCTGAATCCGAGGTTCGACTATCCGACGGACCCTCCTCTCCAGAACCCCTGAATAGACCTTACCAGGGAGGCTTAAGAGTGTGATCCCCCTATAGTTGGAACACACCCTACGGTCCCCCTTTTTGAATAGGGGAACCACCACCCCAGTCTGCCAATCCAAGGGAACTGCCCCCGATGTCCACGCGATATTGCAGAGTCGCGTAAGCCAACACAACCCCACAACATCCAGAGCCCTAAGGAACTCAGGACGAATCTCATCCACCCCTGGAGCCTTGCCACCGCGGAGCTTTTTAACCACCTCGGCGACCTCAGCACCAGAGATTGGAGAGCCCGACCCAAAGTCCCCAGGCTCCGCTTCCTCAGTGGAAGACGTGCCAGTAGGATTGAGGAGGTCTTCGAAGTATTCCGCCCACCGACTCACAACATCCCGAGTTGAGGTCAACAGCACGCCATCCCCACCATAAATGGTGTTGGTCGCGTACCGCTTTCCCCCCCTGAGACGCCGGATGGTGGACCAGAATCGCCTCGAAGCCGTACGGAAGTCATTCTCCATGGCCTCTCCGAACTCCTCCCACGCCCGAGTTTTTGCCTCAGCAACCACCCGAGCCGCATGCCGCTTGGACTGTCGGTACCTATGCTGCTTCCGGGGTCCCACAGGCCAAAAAGGCCCAATAGGACTCCTTCTTCAGCCTGACAGCATCCCTCACTGCCGGTGTCCACCACCGGGTTCGAGGGTTGCCACCACGACAGGCACCAACAACCTTGCGGCCACAGCTCCGATAAGCTGCCTCGACAATAGAGGCGCGGAACACGGTCCACTCGGACTCCATGTCCCCCGCCTCCCTCGGAACGTGTTCAAAGCTCTCCCGGAGGTGGGAGTTAAAGCTCCGTCTTACGGGAGACTCTGCCAGACGTTCCCAGCAGACCCTCACAATACGTTTGGGTCTGCCAGGTCTGACCGGCATCCTCCCCCACCATCGGAGCCAACTCACCACCAGGTAGTGGTCAGTTGACAGCTCCGCCCCTCTCTTCACCCGAGTGTCCAGGACATGCGGCCGCAGATCAGATGAGACGACAACAAAGTCGATCATCGAACTGCGACCTAGGGTGTCCTGGTGCCAAGAGCACATATGTACACCCTTATGCCTGAACATGGTGTTCGTTATGGACAATCCATGACGAGCACAGAAGTCCAACAACAAAACACCACTCGGGTTCAGATCAGGGGGGCCGTTCCTCCCAACCACACCCCTCCAGGTCTCACTGTCATTGCCCACGTGAGCGTTGAAGTCCCCCAGCAGAACAAGGGAGTCCCCAGGAGGCGCACCCTCCAATACCCCCTCCAAGGACTCCAAAAAGGGTGGGTAATCTGCGCTGCCGTTCGGCGCATAGGCACAAACAACAGTCAGAGCCCGTCCCCCCACACGTAGGCGAAGGGAGGCTACCCTCTCGTTCACCGGGGTGAACCCCAACGTACAGGCACCAAGATGGGGGGCAACAAGTATGCCCACTCCTGCTCGGCGCCTCTCACCAGGGGCAACTCCAGAGTGGAAGAGTGTCCAACCCCTCTCAAGGAAACTGGTTCCAGAGCCAGAGCCATGCGTTGAGGTGAGTCCAACTATTTCTAGCCGGAACCTCTCAACCTCACACACTAGCTCAGGCTCCTTCCCCACCAGAGAGGTGACATTCCATGTCCCAATGGCCAGCTTCTGTAGCCGAGGATCAGACCGCCAGGGTCCCCGCCCTCGGCCACCACCCATCCCACATTGCACCCGACCCCTTTGGCCCCTCCCATAGGTGGTGAGCCCATGGGAAGGGGGACCCACGTCTCCTCTTCGGGCTGTGCCCGGCCGAGCTCCATGGGTGAAAGCCCGGCCACCAGGCGCTCGCCAACGTGCCCCACCTCCGGGCCTGGCTCCAGAGTGGGGCCCCGGTGACCCGCGTCCGGGCGAGGGAACATTTTGTCCATTTATTTTACTCATCATAAGGGGTCTTCGGGCTGCACTTTGTCTGGTCCCTCACCTAGGACCTGTCTGCCTTGGGTGACCCTACTAGGGGCATGAAGCCCCTGACAGCATAGCTCCTAGGATCACTGGGACACTCAAACCCCTCCACCACGGTAAGGTGGCAGCCCAGGGAGGGGTCACGGCTTACAATTAAGGTCAGGAAGAGAGGAGAAAATTCTCGTCATCTTTATTAGGAGCATAAACATTCACTATAGTAACCCAAGTGTTGTACAGTTTTATAGAACTCCTGATACAAGTCTCCTGCAGAATAGTGACATCGGTATTAAGGTATTTGATGTGGGAGAAGTCCCTCCTTCTCTTAACTGGAGGTGTGCAGTAAACATGTAGACTGGAATTTTTTATGTTTTTATCAGACTAAAGAAACATGTTGACCTTTGACCTGTGTTTTCCTTCAGCCCGTGGACATTTCTCAAGCTGTGACCGAGAGGATCAAAGCTCAGAGGCGATTGGCTGAGAACCCCTATGACATCACCGCCATGTGCATGCTCAGTCGGGCTCAGGAGCAGGTACTCGTAGAGTTGTTACCTCTGTTTCAGAACCACGTTGGGGATCGCAGCTCATTTTCACTGACAGCTGAGCTTAAAATCACCACCGTTGAATTTTTAACATGTGAATAAGCTGGATCAGATTTACCAGGCTTAAAATGGGAACGCCACTTTGTGATTAATGTTGTGAATGGTGACTCATTGCTGAATGATTTGACAAATGCTAACACGCTGTTTTCCACGTTTTTTTTTCTCAATCTAGCTACCTCTGCATACTTTGCGCTATTTTAGTCTTTCATGTTCCAAAATGTTCAGCTCATTCGTTTATTATTTTGTAATTTTTATACTCAAACATATTTAACTTCATTTACTAATAGTTTTTTTCATAGGAATACTGAAATCTGTTAATTGAAATCAAAGACATTATTTGCTAGATGCTTTAAAGTTCTTATCTTATCTTTATGGATAAAGATGCTTTTGAGCATGCATCAGAGTATTTATGGATACCGTTTTGCTACTTTCACGGATGCCATTTGTTACTTTTAGCTTCAGAGTCACTCTTATTTCCATCCTTTTTTCTTTCTTTCTTCTATTTCCTTTTATAGTTGACCTCCTTTCTCACCTTACAGCCATCCTTTTCACACCATTATGATTTTTTTAAAAATAGGATAGAAAGAAAGGAAAGACGGAAAGTAAGACTACAAAATATAATAAATATACACAAAGAGAGCACAAGGCAAAACACCCGACCGCTGTCTGTAAACCTGCAAAGAACATGACAGAACACAATAACAAAACACATCTGTATAACAGACTTAGAATATTCCTGGCTTTGCAGTAGATTTTTATAAATATATACACCTATTTTTTTTGGTATTTTAATATGTAGCATTTTTTATTTCCATTGCCTTTTTATTTCCACTTGTTCAAAAAAGCTTTCAGAGTGTAACTTTTATTACTTGTGTTATTTTAGTGTTATTTTAGTATGTAGCATTTTTTTTCCATTGCCTTCTTTTATTGCTGTTGTTTTTTATTCTATTTTCATTGATTTATTGTTCCAGTTTATTCATCTTTTTATCCTGTTAAGCACCTTGGTCAATGCAAGGCATTGACCAAGGTGCTATACAAATAAAGTTTATTATTATTATTATTTATATTACCTATACCTACATATACATACATACATACATATACATGCATATGCAGTCACATGCACATCTACATATCTACATACGATACCTGCATGTGCATCCCTGCATTTATTTCTGTGTTGTTGTGAGCATGCATAAGTGAATAAAGCTTCTCTAATAGAACATTCAATAGTGACCGCAAAGCATCAGAGACCTGACCCCCAAGACCTGAGGCAGACAGAGAGGGGACCAGAGCCCAAGACCCCAAGAAGGACCCCTGAGCTCAGAGCCCCCAGGGCCACCCCGACAGGACGAACCACTCACCCACCCCCCAGATCCGACCATAGGGGAGAACCGGAAGAGCCCCACCAGCGACTACACACAATGACGCCCTGGGGCCAACAGCGACATACTCACAGGCCCCCGCCGGAACCCGTTGCACCGATATAGCCCCAGGCCTAGGCACTAAGGCCCGGGCACCGAGGACGCACACCCCCCAGGCCCAGGCCCAACAGGACCAGGGGACCCGAGCCCCACCAAGCAGCCACCAGGCCAAGCCGACACCCCCCCCCAATGCCCAGCCCCCGACACTGAGGTCCCCAAGCGCGCCGGCAGGCAAAGGCACACCCCACTAGGGGGCCACGTGGTAGGGGCGCGACACCAAGCAGCCCCAGCTGTATCAAAGAGGAGGCAGTCGAAGTCCCGGCCTGACGAATAGCCATTCATACACAGACACAATCACACAGACCCACCCTCATCCTCACTTTCATTCACTCAAAGACATACAATAACGACACATTCCATTCATATTCCCGATACGCACTCTATACCCCCCAGGTCCAAGACATGTACCTGCCCCCTACATGGGGCAGCCCACGCCCAAACCCAGGAGGTAGACCCATTCATTCTGTGGCGGAGAGGAGCCGACATCCAAGATCCGGCCCAACCTGCGCCCAGCCGACAGGACAGGACACCCGAGCCCATTTGTTACTTTTAGCTTCAGAGCCACTCTTATTTCCATCCTAATAATTTATTTATTTTTTATTTTATTTATTTATTTATTTATTCATTTTACATTTGTTAAAAGGAAAAATCTTCTTTCATGAAATATTTAAAACAAGAGAAAAAAAAAACATAAAATGAAAGGAGGCAGGAAGAAGAAAAAATCTTATTATACCTGCCCCTTTTTTTCAAAAAACAAAAACAAAATCAAATACAAACAATTCACTCCAACAATAGTAACACTAAGCAATCGATCCAAAAGAAAAACTCATTTCAATTTTAACATTTTCATGTACAAAAAACTCGAGTAATACTTAAAAAAAGAAATTTTTAGTATTTTGTTAACAATTTAGTTTTGATCATTTTTTTAAACACAAGCACTGACTTAGCAGATTTAACTTCATTTCCTAAACCATTCCACAAATCAACTCCCTGTATTGAAACAGACCGTCCCTTTAAGCTTGTTCTATACTGAGGTTTAGCAAAAATCTCAGTTCCCTTAAGATTGTAGCAGCTCGTCCTCTTTACAAAATTAATTTGAACATTTGAAGGCAGTACATTATTATGCGCTCTATACATCACCAACAAAATGTTGTAATCAACTAAATCATAAAACTTTAGCAACTTGAGTTGTTGAAACAATACATTCGACGGATGACAGTAAGGCTTTCTCGTAATTATTCTCACAGCTCTTTTTTGTAAAATAAAAATAGGCTTCGTGATGGTTTTACACGCCTTTCCCCAAACTTCAACACAATAACACCCCACATTTTTGAATGTCCAGAGGACCAGACTTAGCTTTTTTAGATTCAACACAATAAATTAAATGTGGAACAAAAATTGCATTATACAACAGATACATAGCTTTATCATTCAAAAAATCTTTCACTTTGTAAAGCACCGCAGTAGACCTAGATAACTTAAGTTTAACTAAATTTATATGCTGTTTCCACGACAGTTTGTCATCAATAACTACCCCCAAAAACTTCACCTCGCTTACTCTGTGAACTTCAACACCATTAATTTTAAAAGAAAAATCCAAATTATTCTTTTTATTACTAAATAACATATAATTCGTTTTATCCAGGTTTAATGATAATTTGTTCAATTTAAACCAAGATTGTAGTTTAACAAACTCCATTTTTAACAGCTCAGACATTTGATTTAAATAAATCAATAATAATAATCACTATGACTTCTGATTTTATTGAAGCCAGAATATTTGTCCTTAGAGCCGACTCGCCTGTCCCTCCGGAGCTCCGCGAATGTGGGGAGGTCGCATCCGCAGACCCACCTTCTGTTCTCACCACCTGTCCCATCACGGCGACTCGAAGTTGCGGCCGCGGTAGCGGGCTGCGTTGTAAAAGAGATCAAAACTTTCGAATTATTTTGCTTCGAGGCCATTTCACAAATTTGTTGTCAGTTATGCTGCAATATCAGTCTGAGACAAAATCCAGCTTGAAGGCAGCGAGGGTATAATCTCAGCAGGGGCTGACGGCAGCTCAGCCGAGACGCAGTTCACCTGTCCGCTACCACGTTTCTCAAAACAGCATTTGGTATTTTAGCAGAAAATGTAATTTCTCCTTTTTTAAGAACGTTTTATTCTTTAGTTGCTGTTTTCCAACGTTAACTGTCTTAAATATTCCTGGATAATCCTGTTGTGTGGAACCTCAGGGTGAAGAACTCTGGTTTTAAATAATCTGACCTGGTTCTAACCTGGTGTGATGGGAATGTGTTGCTTCCAACAGGTGGATGCGTGGGCCCAGTCCGGTAACTTTCCTGGTCTTTTCACTGGCTCTACTGGAGCGCAGGTCCTGAGCTCTGAGGAGCTATCCACCGGCGGACCTCAGGCGTGGCTCAAGAAGGTAAAACACAAGTAGCATGTTGTGGAACTTGACAGTGCTGCTGTGGTAAAGCATGAAAACAGGAAGTGTAAATCTGCAGACGTGTGTGAAGTTAGCGGAGGTTTTCTGACCTGAATGAGCTGGTCAACAGAAACCTGAAACTAAACGTCTTGAAGAAGCTCGTTCAGAACTAGGGCTTGGTACCTTTCTAAAAAAAAAAATCGGTACCGGTGTCGGTACCTTCACTTCGGTGTCAGTTCTTGGACGGTTCTTGTTTCTGTAACAATTTTGTAATTACAGGTGGTCTCCGACTTACGAATGAGTTCCGTTCCTACACACCGTTCGTAACTCGAAAATTCGTGAGTCGGAACGCGTTACACGTGGCGTTCGTAAGTCCGGATTTTTGGTCATAAGTTGGAAAATGTATGCTAACGCTGCGCCGCACACCCGTTTATCAACATGAGACTGAACAAGCGTACATACTGGTTCATAAACATGCACAGAACTTTATTTACAAACGGTTAGCTAACACACTTTCATCTAAAAACACATAACAGTGCTGTATTTACTAGAAACGGGGCCGATCCGATCCAGTATCGGTATCGACATCCGATACCAGCATAATTTAAGTATCAGATTTTCCAATCCAACCTTCCGATCCGGCTTCAAAGAGCACTTGTGTTCCACCATATTCTGTGACTGCCGTCTTAACATTGTGTGAGTTAAACCCAATGAAGACACTCTGGGCCTCACAACAGGAAACACCCAAACTTTAATAGCACACAAGAGGCAGGTCTATATCACAGACGTCCTTCTCACTCATGGTGCAGCTGGAAAACTGAAAAACCGCTAAGCATTATGGGAAAGACAACACAGTCCACTCCCCTTAACCACTACGGGAGTGGATTTTGTTGTCTTTCCCATAATGCTTAGCGGTATTTTAGTTTTCCAGCTGCACCATGAGTGAGAAGGACGTCTGTGATATAGACCTGCCTCTTGTGTGCTGTTAAAGTTTGAGTTTCCTGTTGTGAGGCCCAGAGTGTCTTCATTGTGTTTAACTCACACAATGTTAAGACGGTAGTCTCAGTTCAAAAAATTCATTATTACAGCCTCCTATACCTGAACCTTATCGGATCGGAAAGTATCGGTATCGGTCGATAACCAGGTTTAAGTATCGGATCGGAAGTAAGAAATGTGGATCGGTGCATCCCTAGTATTTACTGTACAACAGTACTGTTTGTAAGCGCGTTCGTAAGTCCGGAACGTCGTAAGTTGAGAGGCCGTCATAAGTCGGGGGCCGCCTGTACTGTATAATAATAATCACAGTGCTCATTACCAGGATGTACTGCAGGTGGAATGGCTCAGATTTATTTACAGTATGTGTCTGAGGAGTAGAGTCCACGTTGTCTGCTTCTTCTGTTTTCCTTCACATCACATTTCATCTGATGGTGGTTTGAGTTAGAGATAACTCCTGTTTATTTTGACCACTAGAGGGAGCCTGAGGACCACCAGTGGTCCCAGAACCACTGTTTGGTCCAGTCTCTGAGATTGTTTTCAGATCATGAACCAGGTGATGGTCAACTTCACACTTACAGGTAAATTATGTCAGAACAGAAATAAAACCAATGCTAACAGAAGAGTCCGTCTCTCAAAACACGAAAAAAAACCTCGAATTTTATCTCAAATGTTTCATCCAGGCCAACAGCTAGTACATTAAAGCCTTATTAATTACAGTCTGTAAGCAGAAAAAATATACACCGAGTGGTTTCAAAGCTATTTATAACGTAAACAGAAATAAAACCAATGCTAAAAACAGAAGCCAACTGAAGCTAACCTCTAATAAAAGATCGTTTTTTTTTTAAATCTCAAACATCTAATAAAGGTACTGAAATATATTTCTATCAGTATTGAACATATTATGTTCTATGATTTGTGTTCACTTAAATCCTGCCATATAATGTGAAATGTGATACAGGCGGAACCTTTTCTTCCGGGTTTTGTTTTCAATAGGGAAGAGTTTTTCAGTTACACGCCCTGCACCAATCAACAGCCCCGACACTTTTGTTTACATTGAAGCTGATAGTTTATTGGCAGAAAAGCTGGCTACGTGGTAGTGTAGGTGGTCCCAGGGCGGTCCCGAGGCAGTTCCAAGGCGGTTCCAGGGTCCACGAGGCGATGACGACATCCGGGGGTATATAACGTAGCCCAGCTTTTGAAGACGTGTGTGTGGACTTTTGTGATCGGAGTGAGGTCTGTTGCAGCTGCAAAATTTCTTCTTATATGTACAATAAACCTACAAATAACGTGCACATTTGTTTGAGCTTCCTTCAACCTTTGAACCGTAACAGTACTCACTTGTAAATGTCCATACAGTGATTACATTCTGTAAGTTTCAGAAAAATCCGCTGAGTGGTTCTTGACTTATCATGCTACCAAACAGCTACCAAACACAGAGCTAAAAGAAGTTACCTCCAGACCAGGAGGCCGACAGAGTCAGTCCGAGCAGAGGCGCTTTTTTTCGGACACATGAGCTGGAAACGGTCAGTGTACTCCTCTGGAAGTGTCTCCCTAGCGGCCGAAAGTGGTACTGCACTGCGCCCCTAGCGGCCGAAAGTGGTACTGCACTGTGTCCCTATCGGCCGAAAGTGGTGCTGCACCATTTTCTGCCAAAGTGAAAAGCTATCATAACTGAGCCAAAAATTGGTCTAAAAATATGGGGAAAAAATCCACAAGGTTACACTGGTGTGTAGGTCGCAGGCCTTGAAAAAAAAAAACATAAAAAGGTGCGACCTATACACCGGAAAATACGGTATATGCCACGGGTAGTGGTGACGTACTTTTGTTAAAATACAACCCACGTCCGCCAGTGCCACTTCTGGGTCCCATCCACTGCCGTTGTTGTTAGCGTTAGCTCCTAGTAGCAGACCATGACAACGACCCGATACGGGAAGCGGCTGCGAGCTACTGGCACTACACGTGACTTCCGTTGTGTCCACCGACCGGTGGGTGCAGCTGTTCCGTTTCCCTGCTGAGGAGGGGTTAGGGCGACAATGGATCGTGGCTATCCGAAAAGAAAATGTCGCTATAGATTTATGTATGTATAGATTTATTATTTGTGTGTATGTAGATGTTTTATTTATTGTATTTACTTATTTTTGTTCTTGTCATTTCTGCTAACCGGAAGTGCGCCGCCCGGGTAATGCATGCAGAAGTGCTGGAACGGGAGTCCGTGGCATATAGTCTATTGATTTACAAACTAAGCCCTATTTGATATGACTGCTGTTATGATTCTGTTCTGTTTTCTGTAATAATTCGAAGAAGTGGCAATACATTTATTATGTTCATTATGTGAATAGGTAAAGATTTAAAGTGGTTTTTGATACTGTTAATTTTCTCAAAAATGTAATTTTTGGAAGTTGAAATTCAAAATGGTGTTAATTGTGTCTTGAGTGAAAAATACTCCGTGTTTAAAAATATAAAAATTAAAGAACGGGTCTTAAGAATTTACGTTACACAAATATTTCCATAACATTAAAGAGACAAATTGAAGAAAATTATTTAATAAACATGAGGGATATGAGAGTGTCCCTGGAACTTTTTCTTACCTGTAAGGGTCCTTGAACCCAAAAAGCTTGAGAACCCTTGCTTTATAGTGCTTATTAGTCAGTGTCTTACCAGCAGCTCCTTAGCCTGGTTAAAACCAGACCCTTGTCCTTCGCTTCGTACTAGGGTCTGGGATTTCTCCCATAGACAACGATTTCTCCGGTAGATTTTTGACTGGACCAATCAGAGAACAGAAGGCGGAGTTTTGTTAGTTTAGCCTGGCGAGGTCCAGGCTATCAGATAAATAGCTCAGAAACCACTCGGTGGATATTTTTTCTGCTACCAGTGTGTAATTATATGGCTCTAATTTACTGACTGTTGGCCTGGATGAAACATTTGAGATAAAATTCGATTTTTTATCATTTATTTTCGTAGCGCACCCGAGGCTGTTTGGAAAATGTCAAACCGAAACAATTTAAATCCAGCAGATTTGACCATTTCGTGAATTGATTTAGGAACTGTTAAGCTCAGGAACACTTCTGATATAACGTCAGCTAAGAAATATATTTTTTCTCAGCAAAGAAATAATAGTTTTTTACCTTGTTTTATTGAAAATTCCTTCGTGGCGGCAGCCATTTTAACTGACGACGTCAGTCGACGTCGTTCAAAACTCCGCCTTCTGTTCTCTGATTGGTCCGGTAATCCGCCTTCTGTTCTCTGATTGGTCCGGTCAAAAATCTACCAGAGAAATCGTTGTCTATGGGAGAAGTCCCAGACCCTAGTACGAAGCGAAGTGAAGGACAAGGGTCTGGTTTTAACCAGGCTAGCAGCTCCTGCCTTATTACAGTAGAACTACGATAAAATTCCTGAAGGCCAATCTGGAGCACTTCTGACAAGCTGCTGCTTTTTGAGTTTGCAAATACCCAAATAATTATATTTAAATAACTACGGAATGCGAAATTGATGATGACGTACACATTTATAACAGGGATGAACATTTTAGGTAAAAGCTCTCTTCATATTACTCTGATGCATGCTCAATAATCCAGGTAGAAAAATCCAAAAATGCTAAGTCTGGTCCTTTGGACATTCAAAAAACAAAACAAGGCAACAAAAAAAAAACTGTAGAAACGTTCCGTCTTTCGTCCGAAAGACGAAACGTTTCTACAGTTTTTTTTTTGTTGCATTGTTTTGTTTTGTTTTTTGAATGTCCAGAGGACCAGACTTAGCTTTTTTGGACTCTCTTCATATTATTTGGTAGTTTATAAATGTTCATTACAATGGTTGACCCCCAGTTCCACTCTGTACATCCACTCTGAGGTACAATCCTGGATTTTAACTAATAAATGATCCAAAGGAAAAATCACAAAACACTTAAACATCATCAGAATTCACTGTAATTATTTAAAAGTATCACATCGGTATCGATATCGGCAATACTCAACCTATATTTACTTGGTATCGATTGAAGTCAAAATTTTGCAATATCGCACACCCTTACTGCTGCAAATTCAGATGGGTTGGATCTCTAATTAAAGTTGACGGCAATCATTAAGTTGTTTATTTGTTTGTTGGTGTGTGAAATGGTAAAATGAAATACTGTATTTCTGAAAAACGTATATGGGGTTTATTATCATCCACCACCATTGTATTTATTTTACTTTATATTTTGGAGCAGTGGTTGTGAGGGAGTAGTAGTGGTAGTGGTTGGAGAGTGGGGGGGGGAGTTGAGTAGCAGAATGACTCACAAGTGAACTACCTGTAGATCACTTTAGTGAGTAACTCAGATTAAATGAACATAAGATGAACGGGATGCACCAGCGTTGTTGCATACAGTCATGTGCTACGCTTAGCAATAACCATAGTGTTAGATGTAAGTTAATGTTGATCATTTTAACTTTTGTAATATACTTTTGCAAACATAGCTCAATCTGTGTTAACTCCCTGCAAAGGTATTTGTCTTCCACAACATTAATGTTTTTTACTGAAAAACAGAAGCACCAAAAGAATGTTTCAGTCCTTTGTTTCAAGACCTGTTGCTCCAGACTCGGCCAAAACTGAGATACATCCATTGTGTGAAAGTTGTTGGAACCGGTTTTGTTGTGAAACTGCCTACCCACTGAGTGAATAAAAGACTGAGATGACTATTTGTAAAAGGGGACTCGTTCTCTGCCTTTTTTAGGAGACTGTCCCACTTTGCAAAGTTCTATATGAAATGCTAACCCTTGTTTCTTGTGTGATTCATTTTAGTATGCTTGCTGCAAGGGTTTGGTTTGAAAACCCATCACATAGTTTCCACTTTCCAATCCTGTCAAAATAAAATAAAATGGCAGAAATGGAAGTTGTGACATTGAGTTGCTTCTTTTAACGTTGGACCCAAGATTAGACCCAAAAATGCAGACTGGTATAAAGAGCCTGCCAAAATAGCTAAAAAATGTATTTAAAAAAATAACAAAAATGCGTCAGCAAAAACACTTACAGGGCACAGGGAAGAACAATAGCCGTTTTCGCATTGGCCAGCCCTCAGTGGCCCGGGGCTCCCCTGGGTGTCTCTGGGCCACCCGCGTTCATTACGCATTTGCCGCAAAGCCGCCTTGAAGTGGGTGGGCAGTTCTCTGGAAGTGGGTGGGGTGGTCTCTTCACGTGGGTGGAGTGTTCGTGTTTTAAGAGAGGAGACTCGGCAAAAAAAAAATTGTTAGCTGGATATATATATATTAGTGTTTCTGCGTTTAATTTTTGTTAATAACTGATCACAAATCAGCTTATGTTACAACGTAAATAACACGAAGCGCACACCCATTTCCGCCTTTCAGCGCGACCTGAATGTCATTAAACAGCATTAAACAATAACTAATATTGTCTAACTGTTGCGCGCAGCCAGGGTTTTAAAATATAACGAATAATCTCTAACTTTTACGTGCAGCTAATTTGTCAGGAGGAGTGATTGCTATATGAGCAAGTTGGACACCTGAAAATTCAGTCCGGAGTATAGCTCAAAGCGTAAAGCACTGCTCTTTTGACCGGGAGAAGTGGGTTCGCTTCCCGCCTGGGACAAAGTTATTTTACTTTTTTTTTCTTTATTCACATTTTCTTTTAAATAAAAAGGAGTTTGTTTGGTTAACAAACTCCTTTTTATTTAAAAGAAAATGTGAATAAAGAGAAAAAAAAAGTAAAATAACTTTGTCACAGGCTGGAAGCGAACCCACTTCTCCCGGTCAAAAGAGCAGTGCTTTACGCTTTGAGCTATACTCCGGACTGAATTTTCAGGTGTCCAACTTGCTCATATAGCAATCACTCCTCCTGACATTTTAGCTGCACGTAAAAGTTAGAGATTATTCGTTATATTTTAAAACCCTGGCTGCGCGCAACAGTTAGACAATATTAGTTATTGTTTAATGCTGTTTAATGACATTCAGGTCGCGCTGAAAGGCGGAAATGGGTGTGCGCTTCGTGTTATTTACGTTGTAACATAAGCTGATTTGTGATCAGTTATTAACAAAAATTAAACGCAGAAACACTAATTCAGCTAACAATTGTTTTAGGGGTTTCTCGTTTCTGTAGTTAAATTTGAATGAAATTCAACCCTCGCGCTGAGGTTGTTTGAATGAGTCCCGCCCCTGCTGCAAACAACGAATCAAATGAGAGCTGAAACTAGCCCTGTCGGGCTCGGCCCGATAAGAACCACGGTGAAGATGGTTCCAGAACAAGGGTGGATCCCGGGCGGAAAAGGTAAATGCGAAGACGCCGAACCCGGGTTAGAAGCTGGGAGAGCCGGGGAGGGCCGGCCAATGCGAAAGCGGCTTAGGTACAAGGACACCCAGATACTCAACTGAAGATGGAGTGTAGACTGATTAAATAGGCAGGGACTAGAGAAGAGATGTGACTGCATCTGTGACAGGTGAAACAGGGAGCAGGTGCAGCTGGACATGGCAGGCTGGCTGAGGGAACCAAATAAACCAAATAATAAAACACAAAGGACTAATAATGAAAAATCCAGATCCTGACAAAAGCAGCATTATGAAACAACTTGGCATGCCACTAGCATGTAGTTGCATTCGGGCCCAAAAAATCTGACCCGGCCCGAGCCCATAGCCATCATTTCCGAACCCCACCCGACCTGATGAATTAACAGTAATGTATGCTTATATATTTATTAACGGTCGTCAGACACGCGCAGCTAAGGGGGCAGAAAATCGGAAGGGTGTTTGTCCTTTCATGTCTGTCAAAACGCATTAAATCCCTGCTCCCGCCTGCATTCTGCATTATTCAGACACAGACCCTGCTTTGACATGTCTGCTTTGGGATCTCACCTGTTTGGGCCATCGACCGCGCGCGTCCACTGAGTGCAGCGGCTGAATGGACATCCATTTGGACGATGGATCGCTTCTTGGAAGTATAGTCCAATCTGAAGCTTAACTGAAACTTATTTTACCTCTTTAAAGGCTGGTCAAATGGACAAGTGCAGCTGGTCCAAGTATGGCAAGCCATGTTGCCATATAATTGGAATGTATGGCAAGCCATGTCACCATATAGTCGGATTGCGGCTGATCCGCTGATGCAATCAAAACCCCACACCGGCCCGGCACACCTATCTAGCACATTATAGCGACCTGGCCCGACCCAAATTTGGGCCGGGCTGGGCTTTGGGCCCGGGTTAGGAATGACAGCTCTACTAGCATGTGCTGTGTAAAAAAAGATGTACCAGTCAAATTAATTCTTCAAAATTCACCCATTTTACCTATGCTTCAAATAATCAAATCACATTGATTCACAACAGCTATGAAGTTTTTAATGCTCATGTTGTTTTAAGAAGCAGTGATCCACTTTGTCCTCATTTGGATTAGCCACTAACATCTCAATTTAATCAAAATTAAACTATTTCTTCAAGCTGAGATAGTCAGAAGAGCAATTTACAAAAGGTAAGATATTATTAATAACTTTCCCTCAGAATCAGACTTACTTAAACATTACCAAAGTAAATACAAAAAGAATAGCTGGCAAAGGAGAATAAAGTTATATAAAAAAAAACATCTGCTGAGAAACTTAAAAAAGAGAGAGGCTTCAGGCTCCCTGTTTACAGCAACTTGGAATTTAGGGATGGCAGAAAAATTGATCGGAATCAAAGAGAGTGCGGCTGAAAAGGGGGAAGAGGAAGCGTGGAAGGAGGCGTAGCACTAAAATGTTAAAGAACCAACAGATCTGCTGCGGTAAGGAGGATCGCTGTTGGTCTTGGCAGACTTATTGCAGCATTAGTTTCTCCTTAACCATGTCTTTGTTTAGGCAGCTGGCCGACGTGCCCTGCATACGAAATCTTTCTCTCCGTGGGGCTGAGAGCGATTATTTTATTCAACACATGAAGACTGAAACTAACAAACAGAGGGATAAAGGACAGAAAGTTCATAACCCACCTACTGATGAATGGACGTTCGGTTGGTGAAGATGCAAATGTTATTGCTATTAAAAAAATGGCCACTGTACCAAGACTAATACAGCTCCAGCTTTTATTCATTAGATCATGTGCGATTACATGAAATAGTGTCTTCTCTACCTTAAACGCACACGCACACGAATGCCCATGCATTAATGTAAAGCAACACTGAGTTTATTAAGCACTAAAAACCTCTTTATTATTTAAATCCCTCTAAAATGCCCAGAGCACAGAGAAGTACCGCTTCAGATTCTGCTTGAATCACGGCATTAAATGTTGGTGAATTTCCACTACTTGCAGGTTTTCTTCAGTCTTTAGGTTGCAGAATTTGTGTCCGGGGGTACTTCTGCTTTATAAGAACTTTACTGAACTTGATAGGCTTTAATTTAATCTAGTTTTATTTTAAACGAACTCAATGGTGGGCCAGACTGCACTCATCCACAAGCTAGATGTGGCCTTCGGGCCACCAGTTGACTCGCCATGATCTATGGCAGTGGTTCCCAAAGTGGGGTACTCGTACCCCTGGGGGTACGCAGGAGGGACTTAGGGGGTACGCGAGAAAATTTGAAAAAAAAAAAAAAAAGATTCAGGGAAGTACCAGCGTAACATAAAGTGAAAAAAGACTGAAGTGCCTTCAAATAATACACATGTATATGCTGCCATCTAGTGTTCAGCAAAATCATTGCACTGACAACGTGGAAGGGTGTGAAAATAGGCGTGACTCGCTGATGGGACACCTGTAAAGACTTTGATGCCCTTTGCTACAACATACTTGTGTGAAAGTGGATTCTCAGCTCTGACAAATATGAAAACAAAATACAGAGCAAGACTTTGTGTTGAAAACGATTTAAGACTCAGACTGTCTCAAATTAAACCAAACATTGCAGAGTTGTGCGCATCTTTCCAAGCACATCCTTCTCATTAAAGCTGTGGTGAGTTTAACTAAATACACTGTTGAATAACTTCGTTATCCCACCATAAAAATATTTAGCAAATTATTCATTCTACACAGGCTAAATTTTTGGATAATTCATAGACTATAAAATAAATGTGTTGCTTATTAATACTAACATTTACTAATAATAAACAGCATTTGGTGGTAAATAACAGTTGCATATTATTTTTATTTGATGGGTGCAGTGTTTACAAACACATTTTAAAGGCCGTGTAATTAGTGGGTACTTGGCTTGAGGTCAGATGTCTGAAGGGGTACAGAACTGAAAAAAGTTTGGGAACCACTGATCTATGGTAAGGGGGAAGAAGCCTCTAAAATAAAATTATTGAATGGCAAATCAAAGTTACAACCCTACTTTACATTAAATGGGCTCCTTCAAGAAAAGATTAGATGTTCTATTGAGAACATCAACCTGTAAATTAGTCAACAAGTAAGTCAGGCAAACGGGCCTTCTACTCTGCTCTTGTATCCTGGAATATCTTGCAAAAAGCTCTGAAGCTCTTGACCTCTCCAAGTGGCTTCAACCATCTGCTAAGTTCATAGGAAAAACCAATGTGACCTTCCTGTTTTTAGTATTCTACATCGTCTCACAACCTAACTTTTTTGTTACATTTTATAATACCATTTTATTTTCACTTGTTCTTCTCAATTTGTATCCATCCTTTTATGATTGTCTACTGTTGTCATCACTCTTTGTTAAAACCAGGTCTCTCTTGTAAATGAGTCCCCAAGGCTCAGTGGGATTAACCTGCATAAATAAATCGTGAATGAAAATGTTGTCAGTGCAGCTACAGCGTGCATTCTTAAGACATCATTACCTGCAGCGTCCCTCAGTGCGGACTGAATTTGGCAAAAATACATTTTCCTACTCTGCTCCTGCAACGTGGAATGCCTTACAGTAATTGCAATCACAAGTTCTAGAATGGCACTGCTCAAGGTGGCTGCATGTTGGAGTAGCTGTTACTTTCATTCTAGGATATTGCTTTTGAAAACTTTATTTCCTATTTTTTCTGGATGTAAATGTCTTTTTTTTGGTGGGATGATTATTTTCTCTGGTATTGGATGTTGTGCAGCTGGAAGGATTTTTAATGAAAACCTTTTGAATTTTGGACATTTGTTGAAGCGTAACCATGATATTAAATTCAGTTTTACAACCGGGAGCAGCTGATTAACATCTCAAAAGCTCAAATATCACCTCAAATACAGCCCCAAATGAGTTGTAAAGAAGGTGCCGTGGATGCATCTCCATCTACTCTGACAGAGGTGCTCGAGTGACTGCTGAGATTCTGGAGCTGCAGGAAACGTGGCTCATGGCAACAAGAAGACCAGGGTCATCCCCTGACAACTGCAGCTGGCCATCTGCAATGATGAGGAGCTCAAAAAGCTGCTGGGAGGAGTGACCATCGCTCATGGAGGAACTCTGACGAACATTCAGGTGGTCCTGTTGCCCAGGAGGACCGAGAGGCATCTGCAGCCAGTTTCTTCAGATCCGCTGTGAGACGGACTGCTACAGATCCTTCTTACCCACACCTATAACAACTCTTTATTAAACAGGATGATGAGCTACAACAACATTAAATTTCCCTTTCAGATTAATAAAGTATTTTGAATTGAAATGAATTACAAAACGATCTGAAGCTGCCGACTTTGACCTCTAAGGGATTTTAAACAACGTGAAATATAATTTTACATTAACTTCATGAAAATGTCTAGATTCTAGTATCCTGTTTTGTTAGTTTGTTTAAACACGATCTGATTCCGTTTCCAGTATAAAATTGAGTTTTAGTTGGATACCTACAACTCGCAACATTCACGGACCCACCCATTATAGAACACAAGATGGCGAGATATTATTGGCTGAGAGCAGGGTCACATGATAGAATAGGGCTTCCCATTCGTTGATGGTGATGACTCCTGGAGGTGTGGCCGAGCTCTGTAAAGGATTTGTTTTCTGTTTACACTCTGGGCCATTGTGTGTGACCGCATGGTGGTGGCAATGGCCCAGGGCTCGTGGTCTTGTACTTTACATGTGGGTAAAATAAACCTTCTGAAATGGACAACGAGTGTTCCTCCTATACCTGCTTCAGATATAGAGCATATCCTAACAAACGCAAAAATCAATACAGACAGGCGTTTCTGTTTTTAGTATTTTACCTCGTTTCATAATGTAGCTTGTTTTTATTTTGTTTTATGTCACTACCGGTACTTTCATTTACTTTTCATTTTATAAGCTTTTTATTGTGTGTACCCTTTCTGTGTGTTTTTTTTAAACAGGTATCTCTTGTAAATGAGTCCTTGTGACTCATTGAGACTAACCTGTAATGGAGGTTGAATGAAAAGTGACAATTTATGAACAAAATGCTTGAAATATTTGAGTGTTTCATGATTTTCTTTGCAAAACTTTTTTACATGATTCTGTAAAAAAAGAAAAAAAAAAGAAGAAGATAACATTAAAAACTAGCATTCATTGAAAGAACGCTTATCACCACTTCTCGGAGGCCACAGTTTCAACCAAAAATGTCCCGTGTGACTCCGAAAGTTAATCAGTTGTAAATGAGCATCCAGTGAGTAGTTTTGGGAAATTTAGTAAAATCCTGTGGGTCATGTTTTATTTTTTATTTTTTTGCTAACAGAGATAAACAAACCCAGACACGGGCAATGACACGATCTTGCAGTGAGTCATTATTTTTCTGTTGATTGGGAACGACTTCTCACATTTGTCAGTTGTTTGCTGTGATTCTTGTTTTTCTTACTGTTCCTTTCTCTCCAGGTCTTTGTTGCACAGATCTCAGCTGTAACTTCGGGGAGAACAATGTCATCATTATTGACTACAATGACAGCCCAAGCTTTGAAAACAAGATCAGAGGTGCAGTAAAAATAAATAATTTAAATGTGAAATCACAAAAAAATAGCAACTAACAAGTAACAGATGATTTTTTTCTTCTTCTTCTATTGGCTTCTCCTTTCGTCAGGGGTCACCACAGCGAACTAGTCATACGAAGACTTGGCAATTTTTTTTAACGCCGGATGCCCTTCCTGACACAACCACAGACCACCGAGCTACCACAGCCCTCTGCGTGGAGCAGAGTGCTGATAAAAATAAAAACAAATAATTTAACTGTGAAATCACACACACACACAAAAGCAACTAACAAGTCACAGATGATAACTTTAAATAATTTGGAACTTCTATGTATGAATGGTTAAAAAAAAGATTTCTGTTCTGTTTAAAAGTGTAAAAAATCCCTGTAAATCAATGAGGATAAACGAGGTGTACTACCGGTACTCATATATGCATTCAAACAACCAACCAGTACAACACACAAAAAGCCACTGATTGTCAGCAAATGCACCAGACATGGAGCTAATTTACACCATTCCATCTTTTCAGATCAATCGAGGAATTTGTGTTCTTTCTTACAGACCTTTGAGTTCCCATTCACATTACAGTGCTGTGGTAATGAACCATGAAAACGAGCCTTAAGGGAATCTGTGTGGATTGCATCTATGGTTTAGAAATACATTGTTTTAGACACACATTTACTACCGGTACTCTAAATTGTTCATTAATGTTCATCTACAAAATCTCCCAAAATACATTAGTAGATTACTGGTAACCTTAAGCTTCCTGTATCTGAAGTGGCAAAATCGGCTCTCATAAGCCGTTTCGTGTATACCACCATCTTTGTTTTGTACAAAGCATGTTGGTCCTGTCTGGGGGCACCCAGTGTGGGAGTTGGACAGTTGTTTTGAGTGTGAAAAAGGATAGCTGTGCCGTGAATACGTGCAACAATCATGCAAGGCTTTAAAAATGGTTGGGTTGGATTCTTGTAAAGAAGATGCTAACACGATTGATGTCAAAAACTACAAACATCCACTATTTTTATCTCAGAGAAGGGGACATCGGCATACCACTTGATTTATTTTCTTTTTTTAAAGTAAAGTGAAGTGCTATGTACTGTTATCATTGTATGTTCCCATACAATGGCAAAATTAGTTCTCTGCATTTAACCCATTACACGTGAGATACACCCAGGTGGAGCAGTGGGCAGCTATGCAAGCACCTGGGGAGAAATAGGGATTGGGTGTCTTGCTCAGGGACACCAAGACATGTGGGGATGGTAGGGAGTCAAACATTCTGGTCCCAAGTTGGCTGCCCTACCTCTACCCCCTATCGGTCCACCATATTCCATATCCATATTCAAGTTTTATTTGCTGGACAATGGCTTAACGGTTAGCATTGTTGCCTCACAGCTAAAAGGTCCTGGGTTCAATCCCCAGTTTGGACCTGGGGTCTTTCTATGTGAAGTAAGCATGATTGCTTGTTTGTGTGAGCTTTCTCCAGGTACTCCAGTTTCCTCCACAGTTCAAAAACAAAAACATGCATGTTAAGTTGCCTCAGGCACAGGACTATCTTGCAAAAGAGATCTGTGCTCATTGTGATTTGCTTGGTTAAATAAAGGTGAATAAATAAATAAATAAATAAGTAAAAAAACAGTTGACTTACTTAATACTTGAGTCCACCGTTATTTAAAAAAAAAAAAATTCACCACACTATGGACCACTGAGTGGAAAACATGATGTATGATGAGGGGCTGAGATAGGGTAGAGGTAGGCCAGCTGATTTGGGACCAAAAAGTCGCTGTTTGATTCCCAGCACACATGTTGTGGTGTCCCTGAGCAAGACACCTTATCCCTAAGGATGCTCCCAGGATGCTTGCATAGCTGCCCACTGCACCACTTGGGTATATCTCATGCAGATGTGATGGGTTAAATGCAAAGAACTAATTTTGTAATTGAATGGGATCATACAATGATGACAACACATAACACGCACTTATATGAGCATGTGCACGTCAAATAGCATGTGATGGATTAGCATGTTTAAACATGCTTAAAGCCCAATACTGTACCAGTTTCCCTCCAAACAGGGGAGGTTTCAGTAAGACAATAAACACCCTTCATGTGTCACTATAAGACATACACCCCTTGTCTTGAGGGTTCTTTAAAAAAGGCACATTTTATTAAACCCCACTAATAAATAGCTCAATAAATTCAAAGGTCTGAACAGGAGGCATAAAATTACCTTCATTGTATTACTAGCAAGTGGTGAGATTCTCTCACAAAAACCATGCATTTGAAATGACACAAAGCTTGTTCTTCTGGGGCTTGAATATTAATTCCCAGCCTGGTGAATGTAAAAAATAAATCCTTTCGCTAATCGCACCGGGAGATGCTTACCTTGCAGTCAAAATGGTTTTGTGTGAATCACTAAAAGATTAGTCCCTTCGCTGGTTTATCTACAGGTCCAAACCACAGAGGTGCGTCCCTCAACCACCTGAAATTTCTCTCCAACTTTCCAGTTAGGGATTTGCTGGGTGTGTGGTGCGCTCTCATGCTACTGGTGTTCCAGCAGCACTCTGAAAATCCTGCAATTGTCTTTGGAGAAACAAGATAGCGGCGGTGCTTTGAAGGCGTAAAGCTGTGACGGCGAGGTATTACCAAATATCAGCAGACAGGAAGTCTGTGGACAGTCGGACGTTTGTCACACGTGACGAGGAGATGCGTTTTCCTTCGAGATTAGTGCGGATTAGCCAAGGTGGCTGCCAGTCAGAACACACCCAGCTCTATTTGCTTATTTCTGTTTAATCTCTTGGCAGGAAGTAAACATTAATAGCTGAAAGAACTTAAGCCTCCCTCGCTGTCAGGTACCTACATTATATAAACACTTATTACTGGCCCATTTAGTGCACATTTTGCGTTGGGAAAAAAATGTAGAGGCATATTTTGTATCACACACTCAGCAGAAATGTTAAAGCACCTTGGCAGATTACCCCCTACTTAACGCCTCCCTTGGATATGAGTATATTACTGAGGGGCCACTGAAAAGAGTGTTTAATGATGAAATGGCCCAGTTTCCTGGATGAGACGGGTATATTACCCCAATGGAATTTTTTTTTAGTTCTAACACCTCCATAACTGAGCAGGATCAAGGCTGTTCTGGGGGAAAAAAGGTGTGAAACTTTGTCAAGATTTGCTTCCAGTTGATAACAAAAAACAAAACAAAAAAGACAGGTTTTTATGCTCGCTACAGTTTTAGTATATCTTAAGTCTGGCTCTGTGCTTGAGCCCAGGGTGACCACTTCAAAACTTACCCGTCAGTCAGAGAGGTAGGAAGAAAAGGGGACATTGCCTTGGCATGGTAGGCTTTTTCTCAGTCTCATATCATATTTTATCACCCAGCAACATGAAAGATGGGTGGTAATGTAACAGCCTGTATATGTTAGTTGGACTGTCTGTTAGCAAAACCTCTCATGAACCACTGGACAGATGTAAATGAAACCCTAAGAAAGTAATCACTGCATGTACGTCCAGTAAAAGCATTTACAGGGAACCCTCGACTTACGAACGAGTTCCAGACCTAAGGACCGTTCGCAGGTCGATTTTGCCGTAGGTCGGGGACCAAAAACACACGTCGTTCGTAGGTCCGGATTTTTGCATTAAGTCGCAGCCATACCACTAACAGAGCGCCGCACACACATTTATCGGCATGAGACTGAACAAGCGGACATACTGGGCCATAAACATGCACATAACTTTATTTATAAACACTTAGCTAACACATTACACCACCCATTTTGAAAAATAAAGCTAACGTTAACTCGCTACAATGCTAAGCTAATGCTAACTCGTTCGTTGTTCGTATGTCTTGTTCAATCGCTGAATCTAACCCACGCGGGTCAAAATGGCGCACCCCTTTAAATAGTACTGCTTTACCTGTACGTATTCCTCCGCCGCCAGGTACACTGCGGCTGTGTGTACTTCCGCCGGTCACCCACCCCCTCCTCCCCGCTAGCGGTAAATTTCCACAGTCATGCGCCAACACACAACACGCAACAGCCAAGGCAATCCCCTCCCACACCGTGCTCTAATGACGCACTTATGCCGTAGCTCGATTACATACTTCTAATAGGGCTCGTTCGTAAGTCCCCCATGTAGTATACCGTAGCTCGATTTACATACTTTGCAACGTGGTTTGTTCGTAAGTCCCGTATTTTGTGCCGTATCTCGATGTCATTCTTTCAACGGGGCTCGTTCATAAGTCCGAGTTGCCGTAGGTCGAGGGCACCGTAAGTCAAGGGTTCCCTGTATTTGGTGCATCTACATTTGAACAACTTTTAGTCTGCCTGATTAAAGATGGCCGACACAGCCAATGTACCAAACATACAAATGGCTATTAATTAGTCAAATTACAGATGTTGGACTACAGGTTGGTATGGTATAGGCATCCCAGTCAAATATGTCGAGTTCTAACATGTTATACGGGAGCTTTGTTTAAAACTTTGCCAGTTAGATCTATCTTTCAGCAAAATATCTCAAGAATCACTGAATGAATTTTAATTAAAATCTCTGGATAAACATCTACAACATTAACACATATTATTACTAGGCACTTATTTCGAAAGTGGAAGCTGAAGCCTCAATGGACAGGCATTATCTAGTAGACTTGCTGCAATAAAACATCAGCAGTTACCACTTTATGTAAATTAATGGGACAATTTCCAGATCAAAACAATACAAATACACTTCAGGTAAGTTGTTAGTTGTTTTATTCATTTATGTAGTTCCTACCATGCTGCTGTGGGTTCAAAATCCATCCATTTTTTAAACCATCAAAGTGTTATACATCTTTGCTATCTTATAGCGATTTGTACAACGGTGTCCACTCATAGATCTTTCAGGCATGGATAAAGAAGCTTAGGCCGACACACATACCTTTCTTTCAACCTCCTCATCCCTTGATTTTTCTTCTGTCTCCTTTGCCTCCCTCTCACCAGCACAGTTCGTCTCACATGCACACACCCCAACACCCCTGGAGCTTAATTTGCAATAGAAGACTACTTCATTTGAATGTCTTTGATGTTGCGTGGCTTTGCTCAAATGAAGTATCTGATCCCAATCCCCTGGACAGATCCACGTGGGCGTATCGGTGTATCCAACCACCACTGGCATCCCCGTGCTGCTGCCAGCTTCTCTCCGTTCTGTTCCTCATCTATAAAACACCATCCATCATTGTACTCATCTACCGTCTATCCCCTCCCCAATTTAATTAATTTACAGTTTTAACAACCATGCTTACGTGTGCCTTCAGCCGGGAAATTTATGGAGATGGAGTCGTGTGCTGGTTCCCTTGGTGGCCACATGGCCTTGACATGTTGGTAAATCTTTTTTTTTTTTGCTCTGTAAGAACTAAAGAAATGTAAAACCCACAGACATTTATACCTGAGAGTTTATCAAGACCATGCAAATGTTTGTGCTAGTTTTCCCAAATGATTTGGTTGACTAGGCCTATTTCACTGAAATCATAAAATCTGTATTTTTAACTTTTGATTTGACTGAAACAGTTACTTCTAACTTATTTCGAGGAGTTCTGTTAAAAGACTATGAACAATACCTTACTTCTTATAAATAGATCTTTAAGTGACAGTTTTGACAAAACTGACAAGCTAACAACTAGTCCAAGTGGCTCATTAATATGTTTTTTAGGAGCCTTTAGTGTGACCTTTTTAGCCTTGTAATGTAGTATTTCTACAGTATGTGACCCAGGCTTCACAGAAGGTGCTACAACTACAGCTGCAAGCATTTATGCTTGCAAAAAACTATGCGTTTGAGACTGAAGTTGTTTTATGATGACAGCAATCCATTTTTGTCTTGTATGTGCTTGAATTAGCCGTCAGCTGCAATTAGCTCGTCATTCCAGTCTGAAATAACTTATATTTTCAAACAGCGGTAATTCAGTGAGCTATCTCAGCCAGCGGGTTCAGATGTTGTCAGTCCATAGAATGGGCGTTATCAACTGTTATCATCCCCATTCGTAGCGGAGAATAGGTAACCTACTACCTACTAGCATGTTTAAGAGTCAGAGTCAGAGAGTCTTTATTGTCATTTACACCGCATGTGGTACATGTGATGAAAACGAGATTATGTACACGGGGTCCCAGTTACATCCAACAACAAATGCAAGAGAAAAACAGTAATAACATCTAGAATTAACTAAGAAAAACATCAACTAGTAATACACTGACTAAGCCCTAATATAGTGGAAAAAAAAACCATAATTATAAACAGCAGCACAAACATGTTAACATAACATTATCAGCGTTATGCCGGGTTCCCACCGAACGCGTCTTGAGCAGCAAAAACGCTCTCGACGCGCTGTGTTGGCTGCTTGTCAACAGATGTCTGTTCACACCGAACGCGTCTGAAGACGCGCAGTGGGAGGAGCATTTTGGTGAATTTCACCATCTAATCCAGGAGCTGCGCGCAGACAAGCATCGCTTTCAGCGGTACTTCCGTGTCACCCGAGCCCAGTTTGACAACCTGCTGTCCCGCGTTGTTGGCCGCATCACCTTGCAGGACACAGGTGCGCAATTTCAGCAGAACGGCTGTCCATCTGTCTCAGGTTGGGATCATGTCAGACAACATTGATATAGAGAAAATTCACCCGACAAGTGTTAGCAGTATGCCACAGTATTTAGGTGACTATTGTCTACCGAATTTTAGAACAATAAACCAATAATACACTAAAAGTGCCTAACTAGTTCCGTCCCGTCGTCGTTGCGTCATCACATAGCAGAGTCTCTCCCGATTGGTTGCTGCTACGCGGCGAGCAGCCGAAGTAGGTCAAAGTTCAATTTGTTGAACTCGAGCAGCGGCTGCTCTGAACGTGCCGCGTGTGCGGAAAAGAACTGCCGCACCCTGCCATGCTGCTTGAACTGCTCAAAACGCGCTGCATCACGCTGCGCCGCTCCTCGATACGTGGCCACATAGACTTTGCATGTAAACTGGCTGCTTCGGCTGCTCGAAACGCGTTTGGTGTGTAGCCGGCATTATAATCGCTGTGAGTAGGCAGCGTGTTTCCGTCAACCCGGAAGTGAAGCGTTTTTGTTTTTTTCAGCTTATGTGACAGTTTTCCTCAACCTAACCTTAAACCTGACCCAGAGGACCAACCCTAAACCTAACCCAGTTACCCATGTGCCTAAACCTAACCAAGACCCTAAACCTAACCCAAGACATTTTACTCGAAAGTTTAACACTTTGCTAAAGACGGAGCCTGCTGTCATCGCTTGTAACGGTGACAACGTACCTTTAAACCTACTAGTAGGTACAGTAGGGGCATGCTGAGCAATAGGAATGGGGGTGATAATAAATGATAGGGGCCATTTAATGGACTGATAACATCCGAAACGGGTGTCTCAGCACGACTGGTAGTGGTTAGCACCGTTGACTCATAGCAAAAGGTCCTGGGTTCAATCTCAGGTAGGACCTGGGGTCTTCCTGAGAGTTTTGCATGATTTCCTAATGCTTGTGTGGGTTTTATCCAGGTACTCTACTCTTGCAGTACAAAAAACATGCATGTTAGGCTGCCTTTAGGACCAGGCCTCACTTGCAAAAGCGATATGCGATCCCAATGGAATATGCATAGTTAAATATCCATCCATCCATCCATCCATCCATCCATCCACCCGTCCTTTTATGCTTGTTCTGAAGTCGGGTTGTGGGGCAGCAGATTGAGCAGGGAGGCCCAGACATCTCTTTCCACAGCCACTTCTTCCAGCTCTCCTGGGAGGACCCCAAGACATTCTCAGGCCAAGCGAAATATGTAGTCTCTCCAGCCTGTCCTGGGTCTTCCTCAAAGTCTGTCTGCTTGTTTTGTATATAATGTATATAGAAAGCTGTCATATCCTGTTGGTTTTGAACTGTCAACAGCTATTTACTGTGATTGTAGTTTTCTTTATTTTCTTTTTTGATAAATGCAAATGTTTATTGTCAATTACCATGTGACGTGTGCTGCTGACCACTTGACCAGGTCACCCTTGTAAAAGAGATCTCGATCTCAACGGGCTCTACCTGGTAAAATAAAGGTGATTGATTGATTGATTGATTGAAGTCTACTCCCAGTCAGACATGACCAAAGCACCTCCCTAGGGAGGTGCCCAGTAAGCATCCTTACTAGATGCCCAAACCACCTCAACTGGCTCCTCTCGATGTGGAGGAGCAGCGGTTCTACTCCGAGTATCTCCCGTATGACTGACCTTCTCACCCTATCTCTGAGGGAGAGTCCAGCTACCCTGCAGAAGAAACATTTCAAAAGCTTGTATCTGCAATCTCATCTTACGGTCACTACCCAAAGTTCGTGGCCATAGGTGAGGGTAGGAACGTAGACCGACCAGTAAACAGAGAGCTTTGCCTTATGGCTCAACTCACTCTTCACCACAATGAACCGGTACTGTCCACAATACATCAGACACTGCACCAATCAGTCAGTCAATCTCATGCTTCATTCTTCCCTCACTCGTGAACAAAACCCAAGATACACACAAAAAGGTTAAGTAATTTAATCTAATTTCATCAGTCTTCAGGCTGTTTCTGTGAGTAGTATCAGCCTTCTGGCCTAAAACATTTGATTGTTAATCACGATGAGTGAGTGTTTTGGACAGATGGGTCCTTTTGTTAAAAGCTGCTTCTGAGATTAAAACAGGAGGTTGGCTTGAAACATAGCAATGAAGGCTACTTACGGGACAGATCTGGCTGGCAGGCCACAGACTGATGAAGTTTTCTGGATGGAAGATGAAACGTTTCTCCCTTAAAGAAACTAGTCCAGATGAAATGATTTAACCGTGTTATCTACCTGGATGATTGAGCCTACAAACCTTAAAACCCAAGATACTTGAACTCCACTTGAGGCAGAACCTCACCCTCAACCAGAATAGAGCAATCCACTCTTTGCCAACTGAGAACTATGGCCCCAGATTTGGAGGTGCTGACTCTCATTCCAGCCGCTTCACACTCAGCTGAGAACTGCTCGAGTGAGAGCTGGAGATTGTGGCACGATGACGCCAACAGGACCATATCATCTACAAAGAGCTGATGAATCGGAATTCCTCCGTCCCCATGGTGCATCAAGAAAATCTGTCCATAAAAGTTATGAACAGAATCTGTGACAATGGCTGGCCCTGGCGGAGACCAACTTCCACCCTGAAGGGGTCCGACTTACTACCAGCAATGAGAACCAAACTCTCGCACAGCTTGTATAGAGACTGAACAGGCCCCCATTTCTGGTTAAATAAACGTTCATAAATAAATATTTTACTTCAAAAACTCTAAACCATTGCTTTAAATTTCATTTTACAGTTATTTAAAAATATAAAACCAAAAATTAGAAGTTAAGTTCAAGTTTTGGCAAGTCATTTAGTCTTTCATAATTTTTAGAAGCTTTACTATTTTTACGGCTGAAAAGTCCACTTTATTACCTATATACTATACCTATTTAACTTCAGCCATTTTGTTCATCTGATCAGGTTGTAAGTTTACATTAATTTATTTTTGCTGATAGAAACAACGGCATAAGAAAATGTAAAAATAAAGGAAAAAATAGAAACAGTAGAAACTATAATTCTCCACAATATCACTAAGAAGCTGCAGATTATATTATATACTTTCTGGGTTCTGTTTAGTGAATTTGTCTTTATTTACACATTGTCATTGTAAATATCATACAATATAGTAACTTTAAAGTCATATTTATACAGTCCTCAAAGAATATATATAAAAAAGTGAGGTGAAGTTTCTAAACTTTTATTTTGTACACAAGTTTATTCACTGGGTGCTGAAGCAACAATGGCACAAACAAAAAGGCACATCAGTATAGACTTGTCACTCCAAAAATAAAATGAATTCTAGTTTGTCTTTTAAATGGTAGCATTCAAAGGTTGCAGTTTGTTCTTGCTGTGCCAAAGGTAGAATGAAAAATGAAAACAGTGGAAAAACCTGAAAAATAAAATGTGTGGACATTGTCCTAGTTCCTGAAAGTGCAAGTAAATGTATACATACCGGTATTTCTAAATCTGCTTTGAGCTTCTTTTTTGTGCCATACTGGCTCTATAAAACCATAAATTCTTTACTAGCTTTGTATCATGTTTGTCACCACTGCAAACAAGACTAATCCTAATGACGTATCTTAAATAAAATGAATCATGCACATTGTAGTCATCAATGAAACTGGTTAATGTTCAACTCTTAAACAAACAAACAAACAAAAAAATGTGTTTTTAAAAGTATTTAAATGACCAATGTGCAAATAAGGGGAAATGAGGAATCACACTCTTCAGTCTCCCTGGTTAGATCTATTTAATCTGATCTATTAATCTATTTAATTTGATCTCTTCTATTTAGCGGTGCTGGAGAAGAGTCCTGTTAATGGTCAAACCTTGGATTAAGGACCTACACAAGGCCAGGCTGATTCTGGCAGATTCTGACCACCCACTCCATGGTGAGTTCAGCTTGCTTCCATCTGGATGCAGGTATCTACTGCCCTAATGTAGGACAAACAGACTGAAAAACATAAATCCCTGTGGTGATCAGGCTTCTCAATGAACAATGATAGTTTCTAAATTGTTATTTTAATGTCTCACTATCTTTCAACCTTGGCTCTCGACGGAGGCAGTCGCTAGTCCTTTCCTCTCCCGTCCTCCCCCCCCCCCCCCTGCTGCCTGCAGCTCCTCAGCTAAGCACCTCGAACGCAAATTAAGATGGATTGGAGGTTTGGGCATTCGATTCTACGAACAAGATTTCTACAGAAGAAACGGCAAAGGGGAGCCGGTCCACCCTCACAGAGTGACGAAGAGGATACGCCATGGATTCCTGTGGGTGTGGATGGTGTGCGTCTCGCTCTCTGTGCTGTGCTCTGTGGAGGTGAAGAATCTGGATTATATTGGATTATGATGGCAGCGCTTTGCTTTTTGGCGTTTGTGGAGCACTGGCCTATCGCAAAATAAGGGAGACTTCAGCAGGACTTAATGCCTGGAGCACCCGACGTCTGGTCTGCGCGGTGACCTCGAGAAATCAGCTGTTTGCGAGCTTATCCAGAGGGTGAACAGATCACCCTCGGATTGGGACTCTGGACGCTGTGGTCAACATCTGA
The DNA here is from genome assembly GCA_038048925.1 of Garcialebias charrua. Classification (NCBI taxonomy): domain Eukaryota; kingdom Metazoa; phylum Chordata; class Actinopteri; order Cyprinodontiformes; family Rivulidae; genus Garcialebias; species Garcialebias charrua. Next base: position 43,645 of record JBBPBX010013053.1, read on the forward strand.
GGTCAGAGCTTGGATCAGTGGAAAAAGTCCCGAATTGGATCACTTGGAACAGAGTCGCCCTTACAGACTGAAGGCTACAGAAATTACAATGTGAGCCTGAAATGAAAATATTTGTCAATTCTTATCTGACTCCCTTGGAAACAGCCTTGAAAAATGGCTGGATATCTAATTTCTCCTGAGATGTGCTTTACTGTGGGCAAAACAGCTGCTCTCTTGTCTTGTCTATATCTTTATTGACATTGACATTGCACCGGGGCACAAAACAACGTAATTGATTACGCACATCCGTCTTAGGATAGGGACGAGTGCACGAAGTTGCAGCAGTATGAAACCGCTGCCACCACAATCAGCAGATATGGAAAAATGAATAGACACAAACGGGTAAGAACGTGGTATTCAAAAAAAGAATCTATCACAATTTGTCAATAGACACTCCATGATAAAGTCCAAAAAAACTCTACCAGCTTTTTAGCACATTTAGACAGGACAAGATGCATTATGACGGCAGGCGGGAGGTACAGTCTGTGAGTAATCAGCTCCTGATAAGAAAAGTTTGAAGGTCTCAGCCCGGCTCCATCTGAGAACGCACACACAGAGACCTCTGGGGGGAGGGGTGCGGGAGGGGAGCAAAGTCCCTTCAGCTTCCCAGCTCAGGAGAAGATTTGTAGACAGCCTTCAGTCCAAGGCCAGAGACCAGATTAGATTAGTTGCTTTATTTTTCCAGTCAGGCCACAGTGTTCTTTTACTGCAGTCTTTAAGTCCAGGTGCTGTTTCTGGGTCCAAATCGCCGAATCGAGAGAGGTTCCAAGCTAAAAGATCCTTCCGTATGTGCCCTGTTTTAATCCGGACGGCTGTAAATGAGTTCCACACACCGCAGGTCCGCGGTAGCCACCGCTTCTCCCACCGTGCGGTTTCAGCCCGCACAACAGCTGGGAAGGTCATAGCCTGGATCAAAGAATTTTCGCTGAGCAGGAAGTCTCGCCAGCACGCCGATCGCGGCGGTCCTCCTCAGCCTTCAGTGGCAGAAACAGCCACCAGTATCCCAATAATCCACAGAGATTCCACGTCCCCGACAAAAAGAGCGGCCAGTTACATTAGCCTGCTCGAGTCCATAATGTAGCTCACCGCACGCGTGTCGATGGGGCTCCCCGGCTCTCCCTGGCCGGTGCGCTTCGCGGAAATTTTTGTTATCGATAGTATCGATAGATGAAATAGCCCAGAAAACAGTCCACGCACATAAATCCATTCCAAATTGGTTCGAGCGAGCGCTGAAGAGTTACAGACGAGACAAATGCAGAAGCGGGGGGGGGGGAACCAGGGAGGTGTAGGAGCAAAAAGAGATGCGACCTGCTCTGCCGAGAGCGGAAGTAGAAAAACTTCGATGACTGTGCATACATAATCACGCTGTATTGGGGAAAACTGGTGCAATGTTAATAAAAGCTCTTGAATCTTGAATCTTGTCTAATGTGGAGGTTTTATGTGCCTACTGACTAAAACAAATTGCCCTTGGGGATAATAAAGATTCTTGAACTTGAACTCAGGAGGAACCTTGTGGGTTCCGTCCAGGAACACTTACGGTAACAAGCTCTTTACCCTCACTAGTGGTACAAACAATGCAAGGGTTTGGTTTGCATATCTGGTAGAGAGTCAGATGCCTTTAGGATGAGAGTGAGACTCTGCCAGAGCTACCTGTTGTCACTGATTCTGTTCTTCAATTCTATGGACCAAATCTTTTGGTGCAGCCAGGGTTCGAAGAGGGGCTGGTTTGGCGACCTCATGATTTTGTCTCTCCTGTTTGCGATGATGTGGTCCTTTTGGCAACATTGTGCCATTTGAGCATCAGCTCTCACTGGAGCGGTTTGCAGCAGAGTGTGAGTCAAACTATGAAGAGGATCGCCACCTCCAAATCTGAAGCCATAGTCCTCAGTCAAATGTGGATTGCTCTCTCCGAGTTGTGAAGCTAAACTTTCTGTTGACCTGTCAGTCAACATTCCTACCCTCATCTATGGTCACAAACTTTTGGTGGAGACCAAATGAGCAATATTGCACATACAAGCTATCAAAAAGAGTTTTCTCTTCAGGGTATCTGGGCTCTCGATTGAGAAATTCAATTATAAAGGACAATGAAGGCTCCAGTAGAGCTGTGTGTTGGACAGCACGCCGCTCGACGCGCGCGTGCTGCACGCAGGCAGTTCATAGCATAGCTCAGCGTGATGCTCCAGCGTGAAGCTCCAAATTCTTGACATAATTTGAGCAGCAGCAGGGCGGAGCGTTTACCTACGGGACAAACTGAGGTCGCTGATTGGTCATTTGCTGACACGCCTACTGAATTGATTGACATGTCGGGTGGAAGAAAAAAAGGCAGAGGGCTACGCAGCGGTTTTCTGTGTTTACATGTTAATAAAAAGTTAAAAAAAATAAAATAAAAATGGGGAGCGCTGGTCCTGCAGCCCACAGCCCACCAGGAAATATTTAGAACCTGGCGCATCCACGTTGGACATGACTTTAGTTTGCTTGTGACAAATTCATTCATTCCTCCTCATCGGAGGAGGAAGCGAATGGTGACCGCTTCAAGCGATCACTTGACTTTTGGCAAAAAAACAAAAGAAAAGTCCAGATCAGCGATGAAGAAGAGGAATTTAATACATTTGTGTCTCATACGAAACAGTCTGCCGCCGGGCAGTTTATTGTGAGACAACGCGCGCGCGTAAACGGTCGTAAAATTTGAGCTTGGCGCGTTCACACCTGCGTTCAAAGGCTTGTGCCACGGCGCTCGCACGGCGTGGCGCGGCGTTGTGCCCAACGCAGAGCTATACTGGGGGCTTAAGGGTAATGTGACAGCTTTGTTGAGTGCATGAAACAAACTACTCACCAACAATTCTAAAGCTCACATAAACCGTGTTTCCATCTATTTTCATTTCAAATTTTGAGCTAGTTTTTGAAATCTCGCAAAAATGTAAATACAAATTAATGCGGATCAGAAGTGTTTCCATCAACTGGCTTGATGCGCATCTACCAGGCCACGCACAGCGTCATTACGTCAGACGTCAGCGTCATTACGTCAGACGTCAGCGTTACGCATGTCTACAGTAAACAGGAAGTAGCGGTTGAAAACAGAACCCGACCACACATCTCGGCAAAATGGAGAGAATATTTCAGGTATGTGTTGCTATCGGGCAAGTTGTATTTATTCTGTCATGCCAACTAGTTTTAGCGATGTTACATGTTGTCCGGAGCGGAAACAGCTGATCAGTCACGTGACGTGAATGTTCGCTACGGCAGAACTGAGTCGGCAAATCTGTTTCCATCTGTCGTTTTGCGCATCAGCTCTGTTTCGAAACCCCCAAAAACCACCTCAAGCGAGCGTATCAACTTTTGAGCGAATTAGAGGAAGTTAACTCGAATTTTGCTGTTTCCATTCAGCTTTTCTGATGCGATGCTTCAAAATGCGCATCTAGAAACCTTGATGGAAACATGGCTATAGTAACTGTTTTGTACAAAAAAGAAAAATAGTGGTTTAGTAAGTTTTATTCCAGATGGTTTACTGCTACTCCTAATGGATGACACAGTTCTCCTAGTTTGCTGTATTCTCACACATTAGCCAAGGTCAATGTCATGCTTTGGTAAGAAACTGCTCACCAAAGTAGCCTACATGAAATAAATTACCAAATGTCAACTGCACTACTAGCTTAATAGAGGGAAAGCTAGCTTGTTTTGTGAGTTTTGAATCGTGTTGTCTACTGCTAACAGTAATACTAAAATAGCTGCATGCTAAATGGCTATATGCTAACATTATTTTGACCAGGATTAATCCTTTATTTAAGGTATACATTTTATAAATATTGCTGTAATCAATATATTAGTTTTTCAGCAACCAAAATGTGTAAAATTATCTTTCCACTACAAGTAGATCTAAAATAATGACATTTAAAATATTTTGTCTCCTAATGAAAGCTAACAGTTTTGTCCTTGATGCCTCCATCGTAACAATGCCTGTATCTAAGTGGAAAAAAAATCTACATGTATCTGCTACAACCTTCATTAAGTAGAAATGCGGACACAAGGTGCCTTTTTGTGAAGTATTCATTCAGGTTATATTGTGACTGAAGTGTGACATTTTCGAAAGCTGAAATGAGAAAGAGGGTCAGCACCAAGCAAACCTCAAAACGTTCCAATGAGTTGAAGTACCTCATCATAGAAACCTTTTCCAACCTGTTATTTGTTAAAGCCACTTGTAGTAGAATGGTGTTCAGTCTGTTCAATTCTTTGTTCTGTTCAGTTTTATTTCCTCTCCAAAGCTCATGTAAATCTTTAGGTCATGAGACCATGTCTAAATAAACAAACCAAGTTCTAAAGCACAAAGTGCTTTTCACTGTGGCAGCCATTTGATCTACTTCAATAAGTTGTTTGCTTCTAAATTAGTTAGCTTGCATACCTGATTGGACGAAGCCGCCCCCCGGCTCTTTATTCGTTAGAGGCAGGGATTTGTGGAGTTTAGATTTGATGTTGTCTGGCCTTAGCTTGCTTGTTTACCTCTGAGGACAAAGGCGAGGTTGTTAATGTGGCAGAGTCATGGCCGCTGGCCCTCTTTGATGAGGAGAAAGGTCTGTTTGACTAATTACCTTGGTGGTCGCGGCACTCGTTTTTCCCGTGGCATGTTTTCGTTTTCCGTCTTCCCTTTCGCACTCCTTTTTTCCTCCTCAGTTTGCGGGCACACGGGCTGAGCTACGGTGTCTAAGGCGAGAATTTGCATTTGAATTAGCACTCCGAATCACTAAGTATTGATTACCTTTCTTTTCTTACAAACTTTTGTTTAAGAGCATTTTTCCACATTCACCGAGGCATTTCTCACCCTTCCTGTTTTTAACTTTTTTTTTCTTTCTGCCTTGAATTACAAGCTGCTGTTTATGCTAATTATAGTCACGATGGGAAGGAGGGGTGGATGCCAATGCCAATGAACAAAACATTATTTGACAATAAATCCATAACTTTAAAAGTTAATAAAAGAACTCATAAAGGTACAATACTGTAGATAGTTATTGATGGCTGTTTCATTGATCTGTAGGGGAGGGTGAGAAAAAAGATTTTATGTTCATGGAAACAGTGAGATCATTAATCAACATTTGGTGGTATGGCATTTACAGTATGTTACACACACATTTTGTTCAACACTGATAGAGTTAGGAGATAAGTGGATATTTAATCACACATTACCCACCGATACATTATCCTTCCTTTGAAGAAGGTAGACTAAAGGATGTTTCCACATCACTTTAGCTTTATTCCTAAAGGTTTGCCACACAGAATCCAGGTGTATGACCATGTGATACAATTCAAACAATAAGATGTGTTGTAATTGTGGGGGTGGGGTTAAGGAATTGGAAATGCCATCCACATGCATACAGAGGTATTTCCGTATACACAACTGTGTTGTGACGTGAGCAAGGGCGTAGATTTCATCTCATTATTGGGGGGAGACCATAAACAGGGAAATTTTTTAAGAGCAATTTTGGGGGGGTCGGCAAAGTTACAGTGAAATGTAATGCAAAATGTACAGAGGGAAGTTCATCCAAACTGCGTGCATAATATACTATGCAGAATAATCAGCAATAATATTGATTTAAATGGCATGTGTGTTTAGTAGTCTTAATACTACTATTAATCAGTACAATAGTGACACTCATTACTCTTGTAAAAAAAATGTATGTGTTCAATCTTTGCCACTTGTCAAAATGACAAGTGGCAAAATGAGAATTTTGCAAAATAGGTCCCCTCTAAATATTGTTTAAATTTCAGTTTGGCTTGTATTCATAGATTGCTGTGGTCAGTGTCACTGATAATCTGGTACAACACCTTCCCAAAATCTTAAAGCTTAAAAAGAAAACAGTTTTCAAGGAGAAGAAATACTTTAATGCAGGGGTCACCAAACTTTTTGAGACTGAGAGCTACTTCAGTGGGACCAAGAGGCACAAAGGTCCACTTGTTCGTTCCAAACAAATTTGCATGGTTCAACTTTAATCATAGTATTAATAATAATACATTTACATACATGTGAATATATGACTGCCTGATCACATCTGATCTGGTCTGTATTATTAAAGACTCCACACAATGATTTAGCTTGGTAAATATGATCAATTATTATTGATAATTACCAGTAGTGATTAGAACTCTCAATCAAGAACTTGAGTCCTCAGTTTGAATAATTTTTTGGCTCTTCTGTGCAAATGTAAATTGTTCTTAGCTTTGACTGGGAGTGTGGATGGTTGTTTGTCTCTTTGTCTGTCTCTGTGATGGACTGGAGACCTGTCCTGGGTGTCTCTGGGACAGACTGGAGACCTGTCCTGGGTGTCCCTGCCTTCACACAAAAGCAGCTGAGATTGGTTCCAGTCCTAAACAAGGGGGCATAATGGATTACTTATTAACTGATATTTAAACATAAAACACTATTTCTTTTATGTTAAACTCAATCTGTAACATTTGAAATTCATTGTATTTTATAAATATTTTATTAACTGTTTTGTAGAAATGAACACGTTTGTAACATTCATTCAAAATATGCCTTTTACTATAACAAATCTAGCCATATATATATATATATATATTAGAGGATACTATGGTCCACAGTGTTGAAGGCTGCAGTGAGGTCAAGGAGGACAAGGATGGAAGGAGAACCAGTGTCAGCAGCCATAAGGACATCATTGGTAACTCTCAGCAATGCAGTTTCAGTACTGTGAGCTGCTCTGAATCCAGACTGAAACTTCACATACTTCTCAACTTCTCATATGTATATG
>JBBPBX010013054.1:0-17012 GCA_038048925.1 Garcialebias charrua
CAAGAGCACTAAGGCAGTTCTGCAGCTGCATTTCTACCATTATGATAATAAAAAAGAAAAGGGTAATCCATCAAGCAGCCGAAATTACTGAAACAAAGTAAAATTTAGAGTTCATCGCTGCTCCTAATTTCACAGGTTTCCGCTCAATAACAAGCTGCACTTGACTAAAGACATAAAAATAGAAGCAGTAAAGCCTGTTGGAACAATCCACCAGCTCACTTCATTCAGTAAATAATACCTGCCTAAATAAAGGTTGAATGAAAAATACCAAAGAACAATCAGGAGGTAGTTTCCCTTTCACACCTAGAAACAAGGGAACTCAGGTAACCGTCCAATTGTCTTCATGAACAATTAACATGTACAAATATGGTCTGTAACAGTATTAGTGATTTAATTTACTTTTGATTTACTTTAAATGATAAATACATGTATAATCATTTAAACTTAAAATATTTATATAAATATAGTTGATTGAATTACTTGTCGCTCAGGCCACTCTATTAAGAATTGTAATCTTTCATGGAGAACATGAATCGTTCTAAAACAAATTCGAGACACAGTGGCTTTTGACACATTAAATCTATAGGCAAGGTCTTGAAGCTGCAGATGTAATCTGAGATGCATAAGTATCATAATAAATTGCTCAAATTTGGAGAGTGCTGACAGTGATGACATGCTGATGTATAAGGTTCACAGAGCTGAAAAATTTGCATCAAAACTAAAAAGTTGGGCAGTCCCGTATAAAACTTTGTTTTATCGTTGTTCTGGAAGGTTTCAGGAGTAAATTTAGTCACTGAGACTTTTTCCTTAAGGTCGCAGATCTCAGTTGTGTAGCCTTTCACTGCATCCTCCAGCTTTGTGAGGTCAACCATGCTTAGATCCGTCTGGCATTCTGCATCTGCAAATATTTAATTATTAAAAATTACGTTCAGAAATTCTATAAATAAATAAATAGTATTTTTATTTATTATTATTTTACCTTTGAATCGTTCGTTTTCAGGGGCTGGTAAGCTTTCTTCACAGAGCTCATCTTCCAGACTGTTGGCCTCCTCAGTGCAGAGAAGCTTCCAGGCCTTAGCTCTTTCCCTGCGCCGGAGGGATGCTTCTGTTTGTGGCCACTCGTTACTTCTTTGGTACCCCAGGTTAACAGTGGGGGCCCAGTCTTGGGAATGTACATCACCTGCTGCACTCGGACAACCTAAATATAAGACACCACTTTAAAGTAAAACACGTAAATGCCTTTCCTAGCACTAAGCTAACCGCTAACAACATTAGCATTCTAATCGGATTTTTTCTGGGAACAACCAAGTGTTGAACCACTACACAAGCTAGGGCATAACATATCTTACCTGTCTTTCTAGTTACTGTCCAATAAAATATCTGAAAATATGATTTAAACGATACGACCCTTACCTGTAACAAAGTGGTCGCTGCAGACTCTCGTCAGTTTCTGCACCTCCTGTTTTTAGCCGTAGGTTGTAATCCACGTTTGTCGTCTTTTTTCTGTAAGTTTTTTTAAATTAATCCCCTTGTAGCATACTACTTTCGGAACACGAAAATAACTTTTATCTATCTCTCGATTAGAGCGGTTGCAACAACCGTAAACGGCACAGAATTTAGGCATGTTGATGCTGAATCAGCAACAGAAGGAAACGGCTGCGTTTACTTCTTGCCCCGCATCTGCATTCTGTGACGTCACTGCTACGTCATCTGAAACCCAGCAATATGAATAAAATAACATGGACCTCATTCAGACAATGTTTTTGTGTACACACTCCCAGATATCACGTTTTTGTTTTAAAGGTTTCCAAAGGATAAATATATGTATATATATATATATTATTATATGTATATTTATATACATGTATATATATNGTCTGTCCTCCTGTCTGTCCTCCTGTCTGTCCTCCTGTCTGTCCTCCTGTCCTCCTGTCTGTCCTCCTGTCTGTCCTCCTGTCTGTCCTCCTGTCTGTCCTCCTGTCTGTCCTCCTGTCTGTCCTCCTGTCTGTCCTCCTGTCTGTCCTCCTGTCTGTCCTCCTGTCTGTCCTCCTGTCTGTCCTCCTGTCTGTCCTCCTGTCTGTCCTCCTGTCTGTCCTCCTGTCTGTCCTCCTGTCTGTCCTCCTGTCTGTCCTCCTGTCTGTCCTCCTGTCTGTCCTCCTGTCTGTCCTCCTGTCTGTCCTCTTGTCTGTCCTCCTGTCTGTCCTCTTGTCTGTCCTCCTGTCTGTCCTCCTGTCTGTCCTCCTGTCTGTCCTCCTGTCTGTCCTCCTGTCTGTCCTCCTGTCTGTCCTCCTGTCTGTCCTCCTGTCTGTCCTCCTGTCTGTCCTCCTGTCTGTCCTCCTGTCTGTCCTCCTGTCTGTCCTCCTGTCTGTCCTCCTGTCTGTCCTCCTGTCTGTCCTCCTGTCTGTCCTCCTGTCTGTCCTCCTGTCTGTCCTCCTGTCTGTCCTCCTGTCTGTCCTCCTGTCTGTCCTCCTGTCTGTCCTCCTGTCTGTCCTCCTGTCTGTCCTCCTGTCTGTCCTCCTGTCTGTCCTCCTGTCTGTCCTCCTGTCTGTCCTCCTGTCTGTCCTCCTGTCTGTCCTCCTGTCTGTCCTCCTGTCTGTCCTCCTGTCTGTCCTCCTGTCTGTCCTCCTGTCTGTCCTCCTGTCTGTCCTCCTGTCTGTCCTCCTGTCTGTCCTCTGTCTGTCCTCCTGTCTGTCCTCCTGTCTGTCCTCCTGTCTGTCCTCCTGTCTGTCCTCCTGTCTGTCCTCCTGTCTGTCCTCTTGTCTGTCCTCCTGTCTGTCCTCTTGTCTGTCCTCCTGTCTGTCCTCCTGTCTGTCCTCCTGTCTGTCCTCCTGTCTGTCCTCCTGTCTGTCCTCCTGTCTGTCCTCCTGTCTGTCCTCCTGTCTGTCCTCCTGTCTGTCCTCTCCTGTCTGTCCTCTGTTGTGTTCTTTTAAGATACTAAATTTTAAAAACACAATTTATCCTAGTCTGTTTTGAAACATGCCCTATGTGTTTGTTTTACATTTTAAATTATTCAGATATAACTTAAAATTTAACATACTTAGGCCTGTAGAGCCTGAAGTGTACTTCTAGCATTTTATAAATTTGCTATAAACCAGTTTTTTTTTTACAGTTTCTCTGTACACTGCAGTCAGACTGACCTTTCCTGGTATGTAAACTCTTGAAAAGTCTGGAATCTCTTCTGATCGTTTTCTTTTGAAAAGCTTTTCTCACTGTGCTGGTGAAGATTCTCAGTCGTCCAGGACATGATAAAATCAAAAAAGGCATTCAATACAAGATCAACTGGACTTTTTTGTTGCAAAAGACGTTTCGACCCCTATTCAGGGGGCTTTTTCAATTCACTGAAACCAAAAAGTGAGCGTGTGGAGTGGGGTCGAAACGTCTTTTGCAACAAATAAAGTCCAGTTGATCTTGTATTGAACGCCTTTTTGATTTTCTCACTGTGGAACAAGTGACTTTTAACCATTTGAAAATGTTTTTAAATTCTGTCTAGAGCAAGGGTCTGCAACCTGCTGCTCTAGAGCCACATGCGGCTCTTTGGTTCCTCCACAGTGGCTCTTTCAATCTTTGATTAAAAGGAACATACAACTGAAGTTTATTGGTTGTTATACAAACAACAAAAAAGTACTAGTTTTAGCGGTTTTCATGTAATTTCTTTGGCAAATACTCCAGCTTTTTGCTTTAATTCTATACTTACATTTTTTTTCCACAATAAAAAAAACACATAGGTCTGCATAGCTCATAATTGTTTCGTTTTTTACTAAAAAAATAAATAAAAAACATTCCCCACCTCTTTACAAGAATCTGGTCTAATCTTAAACTGCAATAATATCAATAAATGTTAAAAATCATGAGATTTTTTTTCTAGCTTTATAATTTCACCCCTACTGGCAACAAAAGTCTCCTCCAACAAACTTAAAGTGGCCCATGGGCCACCAGTTGATAACAGTTGTAGCAGGTTGTTGCAGCTCTGGACACATTGAATTTAGTGCATGAAGGTGTAAAAATGGCTCTTTTAATCATAAAGGTTGCAGACCCCTGGTCTAGAGTATAATGCAGATGGTAAAGATGCTATATGATACTCACTATTACATGAAGTAATACATTATTAATCACAGTTACATGAAGCTGTTAAGACTCGTGAATCCCTAATCAGGATTATCACTTGAAAAAAAAAAAAAGTCACAGTAATGTCACCTGATTGTTGATACAGAATGTACTGCTGACTATCTAAGCTACTGACTTATTCATGCTGCTGTGTTCATTCGTACTCGTCTGCTCACTTTGGCGTATTATTGTTTTTGCACTATTAAGTGTTAAGCATATTTTGGGTTTAGTGCATATCTCAGATCTTATTACGGTTTTTCTTTTACAATTTATACTTTTGTTGGCTGTAACTGGGACCATGTGTACACAATTTCGTTCCACCATATGTGATGCGAATAACAATAAAGAACCTTTACCTTGACTATGCAACCATCATAAAAAGGAACAGTTGTTGGCCCTTTAGTGATTAAAATTATACAGCAAACAAGTTTCACCTACAACAGGTTTCTACTGTTTACTCCAAACAAGGATCTGATGACTATCACAGCTTTCGTGCTTGCAAACAAGTCTTAAAACCTACCTCTGAGGGAGTAGGTGCTCCTGTTACTGGACCATCAGTTTGGTTCTGGCTGGTACTGCTGGGTCCGTTAGTCTGAGGATGGTGCTGTTGATTGAGTCCATCTACTGTGACATCTTCCAGGCCGGGAATAGAGGACAACTGCTCAAGACAACATCACTCAGTCCATTAATAAAATAAAAGCATAACGTGGTAAAAACCATACAGAAGTACGGATGATGCTTCATCGCTCACCTTAGCTTCCAAAATGCTCAGCGTAGTTTCTATCTGCTGTATCCGGAGAGAGATATTTGCAAGTTTCTGACGAAAAAGAAGTTTAAAATGTGTTTGCTTATGTGCTCGCACTGAGAAAGCAGAATCACAGAGATATAAAAGAATAAAAATGACACCAACCTCTTCACACACGGTGGAAAATCGATTAAGGAACCGAACCGTGTGGACAACAAACTGATTGACATAAGCAACAATTCTTCTCTGGTGTATAGCAGGAACCTACAGAGTAAAAAAAAGGAGGACAGGAAGTTTGAAAGAGGCTTGCATATCCGGTCACCAAATGTTATGAGTGACATATTTTAACAATACACCGATGCTCAGAGAAAAGACGTTCTCTACTTTTCAAAACTGTCTGCTGGTAGTTTAAAATAAACGACAAGATAACAACTGACCAGGAAATTAGTTTTGAAAAAAGTATTAAAATAATAAAACGAAAACACTCAGTTGAACTGTTGATTTTTCCCTAAGCTAATGTTGGCTAACTTCACAACAACACAAACCTTAGTGAGATCAACACCAGAACCCACGATTGGTAGACCGTCCTCGTCCATCTTGTATTTTTAGACTTCTTGCAGATAAACGCGTACCTTAGGCTTTATGACAAACGATTTAAACAAGAAATAGGCACAAAACGAGACATTACATTAGCTGCAGTTAAAAACAGTTCATGTGAGACGCTGCGTGACTTGCTACGTCATCACGCCGCTACCGGAAATCGCGAGACTTGCGATCCAGGCTTTTATTGTGAAGTCTCGTCAATATTTTATGTTTAATCTACCGAGCCAAGATTATAAACTGGTGACGAGTTACTTTTTATCATGTTTATTTACCCATTATCTTTACGTTCTGAAAATAAATGGGAATGAACACTGCGTTTTTATTACATAGGCCGGAGATATTTTGAATATTTTGAAAAGCGGAAACGTCAAAAGAGAGTTGAGGAAGCGATTCTTGCGTCCTAATAGCGCATTAGCTACCAAACGTAAACAACAAAATATAACCCATATTTTTCAAGACAGAAAGGCGTGAAGCACCAATGGATGTTCTCATGTCAAATGAAAAAACTAGAGGTACGTATATTAATTATTTGATCTTGGTTAGCTTTCATGCAGACTGAGTTAAACCACTAACTCAGTCAGTGGGCTCCGTCTATTTAAAGGAATCGTATTATTTATCAAGATGTGTAATGCAAGTTGGTTTGGTTTAGAGGTTGTTGTTTTTTTCCACTGACCTAATGATGATAAGATTTTAAAAATACTGATAGATTCATATGATTTATCAATTTTATGATACAAGTCACCCCAGCTATTATACCAGTTCACAAGTAGCTCCAATAATTGATTTGATGTTTATTCATTCATTTTAAAAGAACAATACAAGATAGTTTCATCAGATACAAGAATACAAGTAGGATAAAATGAAGGGAGCAGAAAGAAGATGAAATCTTATTATATCTGCCCCTTCTATAATACTGAAGGGGCAGATAATACTGTTCACATATTAAATATTGAGCAGTTCTTGTTTTATTGAGCTGATTACTCTGTTTATAATATGTTATCTAAGCAGAGATTAATATATTACAATATATATAATTCACAAATTATATTTTAAAATTAGTTTATTGCTGTTGTTCTGTTGATCTGCTCACTGCTGTCCTCCAGGGAACATTTCTTACATTACACCTTCCTGTTTCAGACCCCATCTTGCCTGTGTCATCCCTTCGCCTCCTCGTGCCCCCGTTGCAGTTTATGTCTGCTACGATGTGGCGCGTGGCCAAGCAGAAAGACGTGATGAATTATGGGAGGCTGCAGGAGTTTGTTTCCATGGTGACGGAGGCAGTTCCTGGCCTGATCAACCACAGACAGAGAGCACAGCTCATCCTCGGACTAAGAGCCAGGGTGACCAGCAATTTGTGTTACATGACATGCTTATTTTTGCTGTCCCGCATCCGTGACAACTTATTTTGTTTGTGCTCAGTTGATTTTAGAGCTATGCAAAGGTTCGTCTCGAGGCGACGTTGATTCTCAAGTAATCAGGAGCTACTTGGATAATTTCCCAGTTACCTGTGATAATACAGATGTAGGCTCACTAAAGGAACACAGCAAATAAAATAATTACTATTCAGTCAGTTATTGTTTAATGGTATAATCTGTTTTGTTTCAGTCTGTGGATACAGAGATGAAAATAAAAGAATGCACTTTCATTGCTCTTGTTCAGAGCTTGCTGAACAACCCGACTGAGAGGGCGTATTTCTTTCAGGTGATGCACATTTTATTTATTTATTTCCATGAAAATAAGAGGATGAAAGATACATTATCTATTACAGGAGGTTTTCCCTGTAGAATATGGTTCACAGTATGATGCAGCTCTACAGGTGTTATTGTGGGAGGTGCTCTCAAAGCTAGAAAAGATGCTCCCAGCACCAGATTTGAAACAGGTATTTATTGACCCCATTAGATTGTTTTATGCGTGTTGAGCTTTGAGGACGTGAACACAGCTGCCATCTTCCTGCAGACCGCTTCCTGGCTCGCCTCTGCTCCTTCTGTTTCAGAGGAATGTGTTCAGTCGTCACCAGAGGAGTTGAAGTCAATCTTTACGCACTGCAAAAACCTAGGACTGCTGAAGATGGCATGTAAGTTTAAAGGGACCCACGATTAGTTGAACATGTTGGCTTAAATATGTTGTAATTTTCCTATTAACTTAAAAATTGCTGTTTGTGATATGTAAAAAGCTCCTAATTACTTCAAAAACATTACATGTACCGTATATCTTTTGTTATATTTTTCACCCTTGGAGGTCGCCATTTCTTCACCTGTGCAATGCATGCTGGGTTGATGACACAGTTAGGTCCCTTCTGTACTGGAATCTAAAGTCAAAAAGTCAAAGAACTTTATTGTCAGAACTGCAATATGTACAGGACATACACAGGATTGAAATTGCGTTTCTCTCAGTCCCTCGGTGCAACAGTAACCATTTAAACACTAAAACACTGAAACATTTAATAAACATAAGCATAAAATAGTAAAAGTGTAACACTGTCCTGAGTTTTTGCATAGTAGTATAAAAGTATGAAAATTTACACCAACACTAAAACACTAAACATTTAATGAACATAAGCATAAAATGAAATAATAAAAGTGTAATACTGTCCTGAGTTTTTGCATAGTAGTATAAAAAGTATAAAAAGTATATCTATAAAATAAACTGAAGGTTCTAGCATTGACATTTGCAAAGAGTGGCAAAGCAGCATATGAGTTAATGTACACAGTATATGTATGAGGTAGTTGATGTTGGTATAGAGGCAAAAGTGGCATATGCAGTAAGGCACATTGGGCATCCTTAAATAAGGCTGGTCAGAGAATACTGTATATGTATCAGCAGTAGTGTACAGAGTACACTACTGCTGACACTACACTATCTACAGAGTAAACACAGGAAGGCTAACCTTGGGGTGCAGAAAAACATAGATTCATTAAAGAATCTAGACTCTGAATCTATTCTAAAAGCCCATAAATCGACTATAAAATGCGTTGTTTTTTTTCACTCCTACTCCCGAGCGTACTTCATATCACATTATGTGTCCACTCAGCCACCGTAGATTTTGGCCTTGTAGGCCACCGTACAGCAAGCTAGTTAGCCAGCTCCCGTTATTTGAATGGAGACCGCCATCATGGCGCGGAGGACAGCGCGATTCAACCCATTCCTTCGTCTTTAAAAGTCATTTCAGATCCTACAATGTTCCGGGGAAGACAGAGCTTAACAAGAGCACGGTTTGCTGGTGAAGATTCTCAGTCATCCAGGACATGATAAATTCAAAAAACGTTCAATACATAAACAACTGGACTTTATTTGTAACAGAAGACGTTTCGCTCTTCATCCGAGGAGCTTTCTCAATTCAAAGAGCAGAGTGTGGGGTTCAGGTTATAAAGACTGAGTGAGATAAGACACGTACATACGTAGATTGACAAATCACACCTCACACCTTACCATACCATACCATACCATTTTATTTATAAAGCACTTTAAACAGGAACAAGTCCACCAAAGTGCTGGACAAACAAACACGCAACAGGCAACACATACAATGAAGTACAACACGAAAAACATAAAAACATTGCAGATCATAAATCAAACGATCCAGTACACATCAGCTGGCATTGAAAGCGATGGAGTAGTAGTGAGTTTTTAACCGGGATTTGAAAACCGAGAGGGAGGGGGCCTGTTTGATGAGCAGCGGTAACTCGTTCCAGAGTCTTGGGCCTGCAACAGAGAACGCTCTGTCACCCCTGCGCTTAAGGCGAGTTTCTGGAACTATTAAGAGTACCTGACGGTAGTTTTTTTTTTTTAGGGTTTTTGTTACTCTAATTCACAGATGAGGCCCCAATGATCCCATCAGGTGTGAAAACTGACTGGGAATCAGTCCTAAAGCTGCATTATACGTTTTTGAAAGTTGGAATCTGAGACCTCCCTCTGTTAAAAGAAGGTTTCTCTCTCTTAACATAAACAGCTTCCTTCACCCCCCTCTCAAACCACCTGTGTTCATGGTCCAAAATGTGCACACTCTAGTCCTCAAATGAGTGACCCTTGTCCGTGAGGTGGAGGTGAACAGTTGAGTTTTGTCTAGAGGAGGAGGCTCTCCTGTGTTGCGACATTCGTCTGTGAAGAGGCTGTTTAGTTTCCCCAATGTAGAGGTCTGGACAGTCCTCGCTGCACTGGACTGCATACACTACACCACTCTGTTTGTGTGTGGGGGTTTTGTCCTTAGGATGAACCAGCCTCTGTCTGAGAGTCCTGCTGGGTTTGAAGTGTACTGGGATGTTGTGTTTGTTGAAAATCCTTCTGAAATTCTCTGATACTCCAGCCACATAAGGGATGATAATGTTTTTTCGAATGTTCTCCTTTTTCTGTTCTTTAGTGTGTTTTGTAGATTTCCTCGCTGACTTGACAAAGGCCCAGTTAGGATATCCACATGTTTGGAGAGATTTTTTGATGCATTTCTGTTCCTTTTCCTTCCCTTCTGTCTTTGTGGGGATGTGTTCGGCCCGATGCTGTAAAGTTCTGATGACAGAGAGTTTGTGTTCCAGTGGATGGTGAGAGTCAAACAGAAGATACTGGTCTGTGTGGATTGGTTTTCTGTAAACTTCAATGTTGAGGCTGTCCTCTCTTTCCATATGCACCAAACATTCCAAAAAAAGGCAGCTTGTTGTCGTTTGCATTCTCTCTGGTGAACTTGATGTTGTTGTTGACCGAGTTAATGTGTCTGGTGAGCACTTCTACTTCCTTGGTTTGGATTTTGACCCAGGTATCATCCACGTATCTGAACCAATGGCTTGGAGTTGTCCCCTCATAGGAGTTTAGGGCTCTCTGTTCCACTTCTTGCATGTAGAGATTGGCAACAATGGGTGACACAGGGGATCCCATGGCACAGCCGTGCTTCTGTCTGTAAAAACTGTTGTTAAACTTGAAATAAGTGGTGGAGAGGCAGAGATCCAGCAGGGTGTAGATATGATCTGGGGTGAAGTTGGTCCTTTTGTCCAAATCCTTGTCTTGTAGAAGTCGTTTTCTGACGGTTTCTACTGCTTCAGAAATGGGCATGCAAGTGAAAAGGGAAGTCACATCATACAATACAAGAGTTTCTCCCGGGGCTAGCTTCAAATGTTGAACTTTGTTGGGAAAATCAATGGAGTTCTTTATGTGATGAGGTGTGTTTCCAATAAGAGGAGCTAAAATACCAGCCAGATGTTTAGCAACATTGTATGTCACTGAGTTCATGCTGCTGACGATGGGTCTGAGAGGTGTATCTTCTTTGTGTATTTTTGGAAGTCCATAAAGACAGGGAGTGGCTTCCCCCGGGTACAATCTATAATACAATGATTGATCGATTGTTTTCTCCTTTTCAAGTTTTTGCAGGTAATCTGTGACTTTCTTTTTAAAGGTGTTAGTTGGGTCCCTCTTCAGGGTCTCGTAGGTGTTCTTGTCGCTCAGTAGTGTAGTTATTTTTCCTGGTAATCCAAAGTGTTGAGGATTACTGTGCATTTTCCTTTGTCAGCTGGTAAAATGGTGATGTTTTGGTCCTGGCTGAGTGATGTTATCGCTTTCCTTTCCTGTGGTGTAAGATTTGAAGGAGGCAGTTTGTCACTGGAGAGGGTAGCTGATATTTTCATTCGGAGTTGTTCTGGCTCTGTTTCTGCCAAGTTGTTGTTCCTAATCGCAGATTCAGTGGCTGTGATTAGTTCCACAACAGGTATTTCTTGTGGGGAGATGGCAAAGTTTAGTCCTTTTGCCAGCACATCTTTCTCAGGTTGTGTCATGGTCCTGTTAGACAAATTTCTAACCCACTGTTCGTGAGTATTTGTGTTGGCAACAACCTCCTTATCTTGACTGATGGTTTGTGATGAGATAACCGCTCTCTGTTGTAGTTTTAGAAACTTACTTTTTTGACATTCCTTGCTCTTTTGATGCTGTGATAGCTGGGCCTTTTCAACAAAACAAGATACTTCTTCCAACAGAGGTAGTGGTAGAAGAGTAGACAGCTTCTGGAGGGTCTGATCCATTTTGAGTGAGAGAGCTTCAATGGTGAAGTGGATCTGTCTTATTCTCTCACTGAGCAGCTTGTTTTGAGCTTTCAGGAGGATTCCTTCTGCTCTATGTCCTTTGATTGTGGAGTTGAGTTTTAAACTGCTGGGGGTGAGTTTTTCTTGTCTGCATCTCAGACTGAAACAAAGATGGTTCCTGTAGTCTGCAAACTTCCTTGACATCTTCTCAAACTCCCGTACTGCTCCTAGGGTATCCTTCCCAAAATGCCTTAGCAATATGCTGGTAAAGATTCTCACTCATCCAGGACATGATACATTCAAAAAACTTTCAATGCAAAAAAGAACGGTTTGCAAGAAGTGTAAAACAAAAATGCGGTATTGTATTTTAGAAATATGACAAAATGCACGGAAGGAAGATGAAAAGCGAAGCAGCAGACCAACGAACTCTGCAACAAACTTCCAGCTAATTCTCCAAGTAGGGCTTTGAAGATTTCCCACTCCATCACTTACTATATCAGCAGCACGGTGGCACAACTGGTAGAGCTGCTGCCTCTCAGCGAGAAGGTTGCCGGTTCAAATCCCGGTCCGGGGCCTTTCTGGGTGGAGTTTGCATGTTCTCCCCGTGCATGCGTGGGTTTCCTCCGGGTACTCCGGTTTCCTCCCACAGACCAAAAAACATGCTTGTTAGGCTGATTGGTGACTCTAAATTGACCCTAGGTGTGAGTGTGAGAGTGGATGGTTGTTTGGTGTGAGTGAGACAGGTCCCTCTTGTAAATGAGTCCCCGTGACTCAACGAGGCTAGCCTGTATAAATAAAGGTTGAATGAATGAATGAATGAAAAATATCAGAAATATTTATGGCCAGACAGCTCAGTGGAAGGTGGGGAGTTTAGGCTTATTTTTAATACCCTGGAGGATGTTATTCCTTCACGTAGCTTTTAGCGATAAAGCAGCACCGCAACTTCACCATGAAAGAATAAAGTGGGAGAAGCTCTGATGCTACCTGCTGCAGCTCAAAGGGTAACTGTTTTTTCTCATATTATAGTAAAACTTATACAGACAAGTTATACAACAAACTTAATGTAATTTGTCTTTTTAACAGGTTGAAGATAGGCCAGATGAGACACATTGCCTGGAGCCAGTTCTAAATGATACAATTTATGTTTTATAAATTATTACAGTTCAGAAGAATTTTTGTACAGGTTTGTACAGGTTTTGAAATTTTGTTAAAGATTTACCAAATTTGAATAAATATGGTTAAGACTGTGAGTCTGTATATTTCAAATTAGGTTAAGTTTTGAAAATAGCACTACAGGATCTAGCATTACAGGACCTAACACTACAGGATCTAACACTACAGGATCTAACACTACAGGATCTAGCACTACAGGATCTAGCACTACAGGACCTAGCATTACAGGATCTAGCATTACAGGACCTAACACTACAGGATCTAGCATTACAGGACCTAACACTACAGGATCTAGCACTACAGGATCTAGCACTACAGGACCTAACACTACATGATCTAGCACTACAGGATCTAGCATTACAGGATCTAGCACTACAGGATCTAGCATTACAGGATCTAGCATTACAGGACCTAGCACTACAGGACCTAACACTACAGGACCTAGCACTACAGGATCTAGCACTACAGGAGCTAGCACTACAGGATCTAGCACTACAGGAGCTAGCACTACAGGATCTAGCACTACAGGACCTAGCACTACAGGATCTAGCACTACAGGAGCTAACACTACAGGACCTAGCACTACAGGATCTAGCACTACAGGAGCTAGCACTACAGGATCTAGCACTACAGGACCTAGCACTACAGGATCTAGCACTACAGGAGCTAACACTACAGGACCTAGCACTACAGGATCTAGCACTACAGGAGCTAGCACTACAGGATCTAGCACTACAGGACCTAGCACTACAGGATCTAGCACTACAGGAGCTAACACTACAGGACCTAACACTACAGGACCTAACACTACAGGACCTAGCACTACAGGATCTAGCACTACAGGAGCTAGCACTACAGGATCTAGCACTACAGGAGCTAACACTACAGGATCTAGCATTACAGGACCTAGCACTACAGGACCTAACACTACAGGATCTAGCACTACAGGACCTAGCACTACAGGAGCTAGCACTACAGGATCTAGAACTACAGGACCTATCACTACAGGATCTAGCACTACAGGATCTAGCACTACATGATCTAGCACTACATGATCTAGCACTACAGGACCTTGCACTACAGGATCTAGCACTACAGGACCTAGCATGACAGGATCTAGCACTACAGGACCTAGCATGACAGGATCTAGCACTACAGGACCTAGCATGACAGGATCTAGCACTACAGGACCTAGCATGACAGGATCTAGCACTACAGGACCTAGCATGACAGGATCTAGCACTACAGGACTTAGCATATGTCATTACCCAGAATGCATTGCAGTGTAAAAAACATGGCAATGTCCATGTGACAATCTTTTATTTAAATTTATAAAAACTAACCAGCCTACAATATTTTTACTGTATTGTTTTTACATCTAAAATAAATATTTCTCAAATAAAGTATATTGTTACAACTACTGTAATTGTGGATCTCTTTAAAGTCAACAAGTTTTCCCATTTTGAGAAACAGTGTCTTGTTTAATTGTGTGTTTCTTTTCACAGATGGGCCATCTTCCAACATTGGGAGCTGCATCATGTCTGCTTTATCAGTTCCTCCTTCACAGAAGACAAACTTATCCATCGGGCAGGGATCCATTCATAACTACACAAACACAGTAACCAGCCCTGTCTCTCTTGCTGGGGTGGACCATTACAGTGTTGTAGCCTATTGCACTGAAGTGGAAGTCAGAGCGTCTGAGGCAGATGAGGACACGATGGGATCAGCTGAGGTCCAAATTCAGACAGATTGTTATGAAGAAGAGATGGTGGCTGTAAATGTGGAAAACGCTGCATGTCAAGAGGTTACAAGCATGCAAACTGTGGAAATGAGTGAAACGGCGGGTGTCGCTAAAGCTTTGGAAACGCTAACGAAAACGTTTGCATTACGGAAGGAGAGCCTGGGTCAAGATGTGCACGCAGGAGACAGTGCTCAGTCGCCCCATAGTGATGAGCTCAGTCCAGGAAATGAACCAGAGGAACGACAGACAAAACTTGAAATGGGAAACAGTACAGTGCTGCGTAATTTCCAACCAGAAGCGCCAGAGACAAATACAGACTTGTATACAGAGAACTGTGAATCCATCACTGTGGAAGAAACGCCAGATGTCTCCAGTGAGGTACCTGGAGCTCCACAACCTGATGTGCTCCGGTCCACTCGTCTACAAATGAAGCCCAGATGTCAGGAGATGTGGAAAATCACAAAAGCAGCAAGAGAATGTGCCCAAGAACCAAAAACGTACAGTAATATTCTTACTGTAATCCTCTATTACCACAAATGTTACAGTTAGCCATTGTTTATTTATTAAGTCTATAAATATAGCATTGTAATAGAAGAATAACAAAATAATGTATTTAACAGGAAATGTGTTCACGTAAGTGATTTTAAACTTGGATGTTGTTTATCAGCTATTATTTTGCATAAATGTGAGCAAATTTCAAGTTTTAAACATGGCCCCAAATTTACCAGATGACTGCAGCTTTTTAGTCCTTTGCTTAAGTCAACTGCTAATTTCAGGATGTCCTGATGCTAAACAGAAACAAACTAAATTGGTCTCATCACTACTGAATTCACTAATTGTGTTAATGCTTTGAAGTACAAGTAGAACATTCAGCTCATTCAGGACAATCCTGCTATGACTTTTGGTATTGGTGCAACTTTAGCTTCTTGAAATATTTAGCCTTTTCTGCCATTTTTATCCCATTGAAAATGAATTGAGCTCATTTTACATCCTTCAAATCTTTAGTTCAGTTTACAACCTTTTACTGTTCCTTTCACATTTTGTTCTGCTTCAGCTTCTTTCAGCTTCCTTGTGCACATTTCTTGAACAATTCAGCTACTTCAGCTAATTTCAGCAGTTTTTTTCAGCTGTAATGTGCTCCTTTCTGCTTTATTCAGCTAACTTCAACATTTTTGTGCTTCTTCAAACATAGTTTTGCTAATTTCAACTTGTTCTGCTCCTTTCAGCTCATTTCTGCAAGTTTCAGCTATTTCAGCTACCATTTAGCTGCACTTAGGCTAATTTTAGCTTTTTCAGCCAATTCCACATTTTTTTGCAATCATTTAAACTTTTTCAGCCTGGTTCAGCAAAAACTTGCTCTCCCGACTTTCTTCTAGTAATTTAAGCTTCTTTCTGATTGTTTTAGCTACTACAGTATTCAGCTGTTTATGACAAATTTCTGCTTCTGCCAGAGAAATTTAAATTTTTGTGCTAATTATTTCTTCTTTAAGCCTAATTGGGCACAAAATTGGGCGGTATTGGTAGCTGACAACAATCTCTAATAGACTCTGACTGAAAATCAAAAATCCAAGATGGCCACCTTAGCAAAAAAGGAACAATACTATAAATCAGCAAATTTTAGTCATATTGAGCTGAAATTTGGTGTGATGATAGCTGACAATGTTTCACATCAAATGCCGCATGAAAATCAAAAATCCAAGATGGCCACCAACGCTACTTTGAATGGATTTAACTCAGCCATTTTTACACATATTGCGCTGAAATTTGGTGATGTTATAGCTAATAATGTTCCCTATCACATATTGCATCCAAATCAGAAATCCAAGATGGCCACCTGAGCTAAACAGGAGGAAAAAAAGCTAATTAGGCCTTTTTAGAGCTATTCAGCTGAAATTTGGTATAGTAGCTGAAAGTGAACCCAAATGCATAGCACTGTCACATCAACAATTTAGGTCTGAAACAGCTTGTAAGTCCATTGAATTAGGTACAACTGTGCTCTTTATTGTTCCTTCTGATAATTTAAGCTTCTTTCTGCTATTTTAAGCTACTTTTCAGCTGTTTTCTGCTTATTTCTGAATTCTTTAGGTACTTTACACTTTTTTGTGCTAATTTCTTCTTCTTCCAGATTAACTGGGCAAACTTGTGCTCTTTCTGCTTCCTCTTGCTAATTTAAGCTTCTTTCTTGTTCTTCTTTAGCTACTATTCAGCTGTTTTCTTGAAATTCTTAAGCAATAAGCATTCACGCTTAGTTAAGCTGTTATTCTCCTGTGGTTTTTAAATAAAGTTTAGCAAGGCCCACGCAAAAAGATTTTCCTCAAGCGAAGGTCCAGCATGTATATGTAATTAAATATTACCAGAAAAAGTTAATATTAAAAGCCACATAATACGTTTCCTTAAATATTTGCTTTAAATTGTACGTTAAATCAAACAAGATGTCTACATTTTAATGAAAAGCTTTTCTTTCTCCAGGAACACAGCTGATGTGCCAGCTGTGATAGCCATCAGAGGGACAGAAAAAGGTAAGGTGACCTGAAGAGGTGAATCATCTTCAGCTTTTTAACAAAAATTCAGGTTTTGTTCATTTTTTTTGTTTTGTTTGCAGGTGATTCAGATGAAACGGTATCCATCATCTTCACCTGCTCACAGTGTC